>CM024753.1:27153423-27253355 GCA_014218235.1 Colocasia esculenta | reverse complement strand
AGCAAATTCTGTGAAGGGGAAACTTGTTGATAAACCCACCTACAGAGCAAGTGAAATGATGAGTGACATCCGTCGGGAATACGTATCTGCATCCCTTATCATCGGGTATGCATTGTAACAACTGTCCTCATATACTGTAAGACTATCATTGTAATAACTGTAATCATTTCCACGTATACTGTAACAATACCTGCAGGCCACATGTAACAACTGTAATCATATACTGTAAGGATATGTAAGAATTAATAACTGTAATCATTTCGACGTATACTGTAACAATACCTGCAGGCCACTGTAACCACTGTAATCATATACTGTAAGGGTATGTATTGTAACAACTGTAATCATATATTGTAAGGGTCTGTATTGTAACAACTGTAATCATTTGAGCGTATACTGTAAAAACTTAACATGGCTACTGTAAGGTATAAGGGCAAGTACTGTAACAATCTTACATAACATGTATAATCATTTGAATAGGCATGGTGGGGCAAAGAGGTTGCTGTCAGTTCACTAAACGATGATTTCAGAACAAGCTATCATATGTTGAACTGGTACAGCGAACGTGCATTACAGTCAAACCCGGGATCGATCTTGTCTCTAGAAGTGGACCCGGAGACTCAACGTTTCAAACGCTTTTTCATATGCTTCGAGGCGTCTGCATATGGGTTCGAAGTTGGTTGTCGACCTATGCTCTTTTTGGACGAACTCATATCAAACAGCATAGAGTGCAAGGGGTTATACTTGCTGCAAGTGCCTTAAACGGTAACAATGAGCTATTCACTGTAGCATACTCCATCGCAGATTCGGAAACATATGACAACTGGGTCTGGTTTCTACAAAATTTGAAAAAGACATTGCTATCACATAGAAGGATCGCGTTCCTATCAGACAGAGGGAGAGGTATGAAGGAAGCGATTCCTGACATATTTCCGAATGATCATCACGGCTACTGTTTCCAGCACATCATGCAGAACTTCAACGACCAATGTGCGGGGAAATATGCCGCCCCTTTCAAAAAATTACTTAGAAAAATTCTCCAGCGCATTTCCTATGCTGTTACTGAACAAGAGTACGAAGACGCAATGATGGCAATGGAGCTTAATTCTGCTGATGCCAAAGAATGGGTGCTCCGAAATGATGTCGAACACTGGTCCCATGCTCGTTTCCGGGACAAAGGTTCGGCTCTTTAAATACACAAGCGATATGTTCTATTACATTCTGTCATTTATGGGCTTACAGTTATAGGGATAATCTATTACAGAACGTGTTAAATAAGGTTACAGTATGTAGCGGACACTTGTTACAGATATTTGATGTTAACCTAATTTCCTTCACATTGTCATACATGTTTGGGGAGTTATACTCTAATTTGGCAGAGTCATTCAACAATTGGATACATGACACGCGAAGTCTACCAATACTACAGATGGTTGACAAAATTAGAGTGCAAATGATGGAAATGGCTGCAAAGAGGAAAATTGATGCTGCCTTGTGGGATACACCATACTGTCCTAAAGTACAAAAAAATCATCGAAAAAAACCTTCAAGAAAGGAGAAGCTTAGCAATCCGTCATTCAGATGGAATCAATTTGAGGTTGTTGAAAGTATGAAGACGTACGCCGTAGACCTCCATCTACAAACATGCTCCTGTGGACACTGGCAACTTGTCAAGATTCCTTGCAAGCATGCATGCGCAGCAATTGGCAGTAACAAGGAGGCCGTTACTCAATATGTTTCGGCATTTTACAGCACAGAAGTGTATAGGGCTGCATATGAGAAAGAAACATTCAACCTATCCCAACATTTGACATGCCGGATCCGCCTCAACCATCAGAAGTTCTAATCAAGCCACCGACAACAAAAAGGTTGCCAGGAAGACCGAGAAAGAGGAGAATACATTCAAGAGGAGAAGTAGATCATGCATATATTTGTCAAGGTGCAAATAAACAGGTCACAACCGAAGAACTTGTAGCAACCCACCCCACAATCCTGACGGATTTTAAATGTTGTATATTAGTTACAACAGAAGGTCGTCCTGATATTCCAATATTACAGTGTATGTAATACATTATTACAGTCTACGCACTACACTGTTACAATTCCACTACTACGCTATTACAGTTTCAATAATACACTTGCACAGTTCGCGCACTTACAATTACGTTTTGTTGTACAGTGTACGTAATGAAGTGTTACAGTTTAACTCTAATACTCTTACAGTTTGACCTGTGTACCGTCGAGTCGGGGGCGACGGTGGCACGGTGAGGCAGGTGCCTTGCCATCCCTCGGAGGAGCACGGTTAGATGAAGCATCTACGAATAAAGAGGAAGAAGACGAGCAAGAATGATAGGAGGAGAAGAGCACTGTCTCCTCACGATTTCTGTTACAGTATATGTAATAAGATGTTGCAGTTTAAGCACTAGACTCTTACATTTTCAGCACTACACTCTTACAGTTCGCGCACTACACTCTTACAGTTCCAGCACTTACGTATTCTATTACATTATACGTAATAAAATGTTACAGTTTAAGTACTAGACTGTTACAGTTCGAACACTACAGTGTTACACTTAAAGAACAACCATGTTACAGTTTGAGCACTACACTCTTACAGTTCAAGCACTACAGTCTAACATACAGTTTTACATTATACGTTATAATCTGTTACAGTCGTTGGTCATGTTGATTATAGTATATATAAGGGGATGTTACAGTGTGTTATTGGTAACATGTTGAGTTTGCATGATACAGAGCACATACACAAGCACACAGAAGACTGCATCAAACGAAAATGCTTATCATAAACAAGCCATGTTACAATAACTCTCTACTCCTACTCTACCGACCACTCGGTAGAGCACGGAGGGGAGGAGGCGGAACGGTCAGGGGAAGGATGGGAGGAAGGGGAGGAAGGGGAGGTGTCGGAACGGTCAGGGGTGGGATGAGAGGAAGGGGAGGAAGGGGAGGTGCCAGAACGGTCAGGGGAGGAAGGGGAGGAAGGGATGTGTTCTACCCTAGGGCCGATGTCTGGGAGGATGTTATTGAGGCCCTTGTCGCCGTAATGCGGGAGGCTTTCTGTAAAGCCATCTTCCAGCCGTCGTAAAAAACCGTCCCAGTAGACGGGGCTGAAGGTAGACTGTCGCAATGGGGGAGCCGGGGGCGACGGTGGAACCGGTGAGGCAGGTGCCTTGCCATCCCTCTGGGGAGCACGGTTAGATGAAGACATCTGCAAATAAAGATGAAGAAGACGAGCAAGAAATATAGGAAGAACAAGAGCGTTAGAAGCTTGTGAAGGATAAGTATGCGGCCATGTGTTCCTTTTATAGTGTGGAAGAACGGTTCACGGGCTTTCGAAAGGAGCTGTGTAAGTGATGTCAATGGTTGCAGTATCAATTCTTGGCACGTTATGTAAGAGTAACTTCCCATCGATTACAGTTCATGGGCCTTGGAAAGGATCGAAGCGTCAACGCCGTTTGGGGAAGAGGCGATGAGAAGGACGGAAGGGTAAGACGGGAATGAGAAAAAGAGACGGAAGCAAAGGAGACGGAAACCGTGCGTGGAGGGTCGTAAATGGTGACGTGTGAAAAGCAGGGACTGGAATTAAACCGGACAAAAAGGAGGGGCTTTACGTTTACCAGTATTCTGACAGGGACGGGGAAAAAAGTATCAGCCTCTGACAGGGACCCCTAATTAATTTCTCCATATTTATACTATTATAATAATCTTCAATTTTAAAAGTACACATGGCAGTATTACAGCCTATGTAATCCCGCCAAAACTGTGGTATGCCCTTTCTCCTCTATTCTCTTTCTCCCTACTGCGATGCCAAAACTGAGGTATGCTCTTCCTCAAAACCGCCCGTTACGCCCTGCGCGTCGGCTCCGATGCTCCCGTCTACCTCTTCGGCATTCCTTCCTTATGATCTACCAAGACCTTCCGCAATTTGTGATGTAACTTTCATATATATGATTATCTTTCACAGCTAGCTATGGATGTTTCTTGTGGTGGTTGTTCAAGCCTACGAAGTTGTACGTGCTCCGAAGAAGGAAACCAAGTCAAATCAATAGTTTATGTTTGAAAGATAAGGTTTGTATGGACTACAGTGTTTGATGTGGTATATATATTGAAGAGACGTGATTTAAGTGTGCTCCCAAGAGGTATTGTCCCATGCTTGGGGTTTTGTCCTTAAAAGGGCCCTCTTGGGAGAAGAGGTGAGACTCTTGCTGATAAGCACACACTTGTTCTCACTATCTTTCAATGTGGGACTAAAGAATACCTCTACACAGCCCCAGTGAGGATAAGGTGTGCGGGTCTCATGAAGATGAGACGCTCGGGTAGGGCGCATGGCCTCTCGTTCGTTCCCACAGACGGCGCCAATGAAGAGACGTGATTTAAGTGTGCCTCCCAAGAGGTATGTCCCCATGCTTGGGGTTTTGTCCTTTAAAGGGCCCTCTTGGGAGAAGAGGTGAGATCTTGCTGATAAGCACACACTTGTTCTCACTATCTTTCATGTGGGACTAAAGAATACCTCTACATATATATACTAGTGACACATGTGCGATGCACGGAAATAGTTTAAATATAATTTTTTTATGTATCATAAAAAAATTATATTTAAATTTTATATGTATATAATTTTTCTACAATTTGAAATCGTCTCATATTAATTTTATGAAATCTTATTTTTAAATAAAATAATGATTATCAACTAATAAAAAAATCTTTCTTCATCATATTACATATGGTTCTTGTAAATGGCGTGTATAACTTATAAAGTTTTATATTAAACAATCCACCAATTCCAATAAAAAGATCTATTCAAACAAAAAAAGTTCAAATATATTACATTAAAAATGAATACAACAATTTGAAGAAAAGCACCATACAACTCTGTATAAATATAAAGAGAAAAAATAAGTTTAGAGATGGACAAAGAACTCCTTAATACAAAGATAGTCAATGTAGATGCAAGGACCCAAACAAATGATGCAGTTGCAATCTTCAAAACGAATATCTTTGTGTTAAGATAAAGGGGACATTGAAATCTTCACATGTCTGTCAAGAATTTTTTAAAAATATATGAAATATAAAATATACAATATATAGAAGCGCGATGCACATAAACTTTATGTTTGTATATGTTTATGTTATAATTAATATATAATTATAGCATAATTATATATGGTAAGCCTCTGAATAGTTGCGACATATGCCTTCTTAGCATTTGAAAAAATTAGTACTGTGAGAGACTCTTTTTCAAAATAAAAAATAATAATATACACTATAGCAAGATTAAGAATATGACGCACAACATCAAGATGGTGATGGGATGAATATTCCAATTGTAGATGTCGCCCAACCAACGCCTCGTGTTGATGGTTCCGGTCAATAACGCCATCACGCTTGCTATGCCGCATGCTCCACACGTGGGAGTTCACTATGTATTCCACCACCTCCTTACACAGTGACGGTTCTATCGGCCTCAGCCACACTACAATATTTATAATTTGGTACCGCAGATTTTCATGCAAAAAATAAATGTAGTCTGTTATTGCGACAATGTTCAATCAATTTATTTGAGATCATTAGACATTCATAAGAATAAATGTACCAAAATTTAAGAAAGTCATCTACAATTAAACTTGATAATAATAAGTCAAATCAAACTAATTAAAGCTAATTTGACTTTCACCTAAGAAGAAACTCTTAATCTTAATTATCATGCAAAAATAATTTACACTTAAATACATAATGCTTATATGAGGTTTATGTTAATGTAAAATCAAACCATATGGTTCATAACATCAAACTTAATATAAAACTTAACCATATCTGTATGTGTGATAGAAAAGCGGGGGTTTAAAAGATAAAATTAAAAAAAAATCAAGTCCTTAAGTAGCGATGGGAAAAGAATTATCCAAGATATATAGAGAGAGAGGCAGCGATGGGAAAAGAATATCACAGAGAGAGAGAGAGAGAGAGAGAGAGAGAGAGAGAGAGAGAGAGAGAGAGAGAGGAACGCATCTTCTAAATGTAACTACATCTACAGAGTGTAAACCGGTGAGAGCCTACCCCAACATGAGATCCACCATCTTTTTGCTGCCACTGCACCTACCGCACACCACGAATCCAACACCTCCGCAGCCACGGCAAGGCACGTTCTCGGGATGGTCAGGGGCAGACCCTGAAGGAGGGGCAACAATCGCCCTCGCTCGCGCAGCCCTAGCATCTCGTTGGCGCCGCTGATGTACCTCCCACGGACGAAGAGTCTGGGAAGAACAGCCCCGCCGCCGAGGACGCGCCAGAGCACCTCACTGTAGCCCAGGTGCATGGAGACTTCCCACTCGTAGAAGTGCACATGCCAGCTGCTCAACAGGAATCGCACGCTGCCGCAGTCCTCGAAGGTCTCTTTCAGAACCCCCAGGGTCGTCGTATACAGCACCACAGTGTCTTCACCTCCCGGAGCCTAGAGGGCACCTCAGCTCGAAGCCTCTTCAGCGTTGCCGGTGATGGAGACGTGACTCATGAGAGGCGTGCACCCGGAGGAGGCGCGGCGCCTATTTGAGAGTCGTGCAGCCGCCATCTCCCGGAGAAGAAACGTCGCGGACGATTTTATGCTTTTCTATGTGCGAAGACGGCAAGCGGTGCGCGGTAGCGGAGGCAGACGCGGCCGAGCGAACGGTGACGGGTCAGTGGGTGCGCTGGCGGGCGGTATGGCAGGGTGGCGTGCTCGCGAAGGTCTGGGTGCGGACGGAGGTGACAGTAGGTAAGAATCAGCGAGCAGAGCACGACAGCGTAAGTGCACGATTAGAGGGGGCGATGTGCTCGCGAAGGGCGGCGTATGGTCGACCGGCCGATGGTGGTGGCGACGTGTGCGCGGCAGACGTCGGGGGCGAGCGAGCAGGGTCGGCGAGCAGTAGAACACGGCGCCGGAAGCGCACGAGCGGCGGGGGGCGAGCGAGCAGGGTCGATTCATGGTTTTAAAAAATCTCATTCCAAAAAAAATGTTTTAGGCTTACCTCCTCTCGGCAGAGAAAAGGGCGAGCGACGGCCTCTCCCTCGCAGTGAGAATAGTGGCGAGAGGGTGAACAGACTGCGGGGGCGGCGCGCCGGCGCGTAGATGGCAGGCACGGTCGGCAGGGGCGACGTGCTCACGAAGGGCGGCGTACGGTCGACTGGCCGATGGCGGCGACGTGTGTGTGGCAGACGTTGGGGGCGAGCGAGCAGGGTCCGCGAGCAGGGCGGCGCTTTGATCAACAGGAGCGATCGGACAGTGGGAGCAGCGGCGAAGAAGATGAGGGGGAATAGTGGGGTCGCAGTGCATCCAGAAGAGGAGGGTGAAGATGTGCGGCAGATTGATTATGTATTAAATAAGTATTTTTGGGAGGAGTAATGCTAGGCTATCGGCATGTCGGGAGCCCAGAGTGAGTTGGAGGGGCCGCGCGCCCCTCTGCGCCCGTCGCGTGGAGGGGGCGGGCCCCCAGTATTAAATGTTATTTTTTTTTTTACAATTTGTGCACACAAATGATATATTTGTGCACACAAATACATCATTTGTGTGCACAAAATAGTGCACCAAAACTAAAAAAAAAAAACAGCAAAATGTTTGGGGGGGGCCGCGCCCTCCACGCGGCGCGCGCAGGGGGGCGCGCGGCCCCTCCAGCGCGGCTATGCTCCCGGCACAGTCGGGAGCATAACATTTCTCTTTTGGGAGAGACAACGATCACATGCAACGTGTAGTCTAGAGAGAGAGAATTTAAAATAATTTTGAAAGATGGAACGGCACCCTAGATATAGGAATAAAAGAAAGAAAGGACGGGAAGAGATAGAGAAAGAGAATTTAAAATAATTTCGGAAGATGGAAGGGCACCGCAGAGATTGGAATAAAAGAAAGAAAGTAGGTGAGAGAAGAATTTTAGGCACTAAATTAGAAAATTTTGGCGCACCACAACCATGTCAAGTTTTGCGGGTCATTATTAATAAGTGTATTTTAATAGAAAGGTGAAGTTTTGGCGCAGTACAATCGTGTAAAGTTTTGTGCTCTTATCTTTTGACAGTATAGGAATTAAAGGATAGAAAGTGTAATATTAACGCATGTATGTATATATATGGAGAGTAGTAGTACCGTATTTATATTATTGTGTTATGTTTTGACAATATATAAATAGTAGTTTTGTTAATTAAAATTTTAAATATTTTTTGGTAGAATAGAAGTAGATTGAAAATTATATTTAGTATATATATATACTAGTTGACACCCGTGCGATGCACGGAAATAATTTAGATATAAAATTTTTTATGTATTCATAAAAAATTATTTATTTAAATTTTATTTGTATATATAAATTTCTACAATTTGAAATCATCTCATATTATTTTATGAAATCTTATTTTTAAAATAAAATAATGATTGTCAACTAATAAAAAATCTTTCTTCGTCATATTACATATGGTTATTGTAAATGGCATGTATACAACAATTTGAAGAAAGCACCATACAACACTATATAAATATAAAGAAAAAAATAAGTTTATTTTTCTAAAAAAATATTCAAATATAGAGTATAAAACTTGAGTTCAGAGGTGGACAAAAAATTCCTAATACAAAGATAGTCGATGTAGATGTAAGTACCCAAACAAATGATGCAGTTGCAACCTTCAAAGCGAATATCTTTGTTGTTAAGATATAGGGGAGATTAAAATCTTCACAGTCTGTCAAGAAAATAATTTAAAATATATGAAATATAAAAAATACAGTTATATAGAAGGGCGATGCACAAAAACTTTATATTTGTATAAATTTATGTTATAATTAATATATAATTATAACATAATTATATATGGTAAGCTCCTGAATAGTTGCGACATATGGCTTCTTAGCATCTGAAATTTTTAGTACAGTCAGAGACTATTTTTCCTAAGGAAGAAATAAATAAAGACTCCCTATTCGTGTAAAAATAATAATTCATAGGTAGGGAAGGACATTAATTTTTCAAAATAAAAAATAATAATATACACTATAGCAAGATTAAGAACATGACGCACAATAGCAAGATGGTGATGGGATGAATATTCCAATTGCAAATGTCGCCCAACCAACACCTCGTGTTGAAGGTCTCGGTCAATAACATCATCACGCTTGCTATGCCGCATGCTCCACACGTGGGAGTTCACTTCTAGCATGTATTCCACTATCTCCTTACACAGTGACGGTTCTACCCACCCCAGTCACACTACAACAATATTTATAATTTGGTACTGCAGATTTTCATGCAAAAAATAAATGTAGTCTGTAATCACGACAATGTTCAATCAATTTATTTGAGATCATTGGACATTCATAAAAATAAATGTACCAAAATTTAAGAAAGTCATCTAGAATTAAACTTGATAATAATAAGTCAAATCAAACTAATTAAAGCTAATTTGACTTTCACCTAAGAAGAATAATCCTAATTTTTTATCAAAGGAAACTCTTAATTTTAATTATCATGCAAAAGTAAATTTACACTTAAATACATAATACTTATATGAGGTTTATGTGTCTGCATGGGTAAAATACAAAAGTATTACTGAACGCTGGTTGTATTAAAAAACTATATACTATTTTTTATATATCATTTTTTTTGTTTTGATAAACAAATCGATTGACCCCTTATATATTTTCAATGTCTAAGGACAGTGGAATATCTCAATAGGTGATGGAGCTGCAGGCTGCAGCCTTGTAAGTCTATAATGAAAAGTAAAAAAAAGATTATGATATATTATCAAAAATATATAAATTATCGAAAGTATAAAATATGTAACTTTATCTAGCAGACTTGACTCTTAATCCACTGCCTTTCCTCTTACTGTCATGATTAGAAATTCGAAATGAAATATACAGGGAGACTTACATAAAGGAATGAGATGTTCCCCGTTAGTCATACAAATGTAGCTGATACAGGATTTTCACATATCTATCGATATATTTTATTGAAATATAATAATAATAATAATAAATTAGATTAATAAATAGAATCTTTTGTATTACGTATCAACATCATGATTTCACGTACATTAATTTTGTAAACATAAGAAAAAGTTGTAAACATGTCGACAGCAACCCGGTTCCTGCACCTCCCAACCCCCTCCAGCCAGGCTAGTGAAAGGTGGAGGATCTTTTAAACTTGGGCAATTCCATACGCATATGTATGTTCATACTCTGGTCTTTCATCTCCGGAGAAGAAAATTATCTATGTACTGTTTCGAATGATCATATGTTTACCTGGACAGTGCTCAGCGGTCGGCCCGGGCTTCTGGTTCTCGTTGAACAGGCCGAAGATGTACGTAGGTCTCGAACCGGCTGTTGGGCATCAGTGGCGTGCCCTTGCCGGAGTTGACGTGCCGGATGAGGTTGCCGTCGTAGGACTGGGCGTTCTCCACCGAGACACCGAGCTGGTTTGGTTCGCCCATGGAGGGCCACCCGGTCTCGCCCACCGTGATCTCCACGTCGCCGTAGCCCAGCCGCTGCATCGCGGAGTAGATGGCGTCCATCTGGGCGTCGAACATGTTGGTGTAGTTGATGCGGTGGAAATAATGAGAGGCAGGGAGCGCGAAGACGGCGAGCGGTGCGCGGTAGCGGAGGCAGACGCGGCCGAGCGAACGGTGACGGGTCAGTGGGTGTGCGCGGCGTGTGCACGGCAGACGTTGGGAGCGAGCGAGCAAGGTTGGCGAGCAGCAGAACACGACGCCGGAAGCGCGCGAGCGGCGGGGGGCGAGCGAGCAGGGTCGACTCACGGTTTTAAAAAATCTCATTCCAAAAAAAAAATGTTTTAGGCTTACCTCCTGTCGGCAGAGAAAAGGGGGACGACGGCCTCTCCCTCACAGGGAGAACGGTGGCGAGAGGGCGAACAGACTGCGAGGGCGGCGCGCCGATGCTTAGATGGCAGGCACGGTCGGCAGGGGCGACGTGCGGCAACGCGTGCAAACGTTGGGGGCAAGCGAGCAGGGTCCGCGAGAAGCAGAGCAATGCGTCGGGGGGCGGCGCTCTGATCAACAGAAGTGATCGGACAGTGGGAGAAGCGGCGAAGAAGGTGAGGAGGAGGTGGGGTCGCAGTGCATCGAGAAGAGGAGGGTGAAGATGTCCGGCAAGTCGATTACGTATTAAATAAGTAATTTTGGGAGAGAAATCGATCACATGCAACGTGTAGTCTAGAGAGAGAGAGAGAGAGAGAGAGAGAATTTAAAATAGTTTTGGAAGATGGAAGGGCACCGTTGATATAGGACTAAAAGAAAGAAAGGAGGGGAAGAGAGAGGGAAACAAAATTTAAAATAATTTTGAAAGATAGAAGGGCACCGTAGAGATAGGAATAAAAGAAAGAAAGGAGTTGAGAGAAGAAGTGGCACCGCAGAGATATGAATAAAAGAAAGAAATGAGGTGAGAGTTCTCAACATTTATGAGTTGGGAAGAGGGATACGGAGGAAAAGAAATCTCCTGCTTCCACGTGTCTTAAAATGAGTTTTAGCGAGAAAACAAAGTTCCTGGTGCTGCCACATGGCTGCTTCAGGACTGACTTTTATTAGAATAGTATAATATATATATATATATATCTGTTTCATTGCTAGTTTTAAAATCCTCCTCTCGTGCTACGGCTTCGTACGTATAACTCGGCACTGCCGAGACAGAGTAAGGAGAGAAGAATAGAATGCAAAATATGGTCATGTGTGCGCTGGCACCAGAGTCAGGTACCAATTTGGATCATACACAGGATGATGAGAAGAACTGTTGGCAGCAGCATGAGCATGTTGAGCAGGAGGATTTGCAGGGAAATGCTTAAATGCTGGTCAAAACGGCGATAACAAAAGGCAACATAATGACCACTTTGGAAAAGGGTTAGGGTTGATCCAACTCAATTCTGGGACATAATTTGACACCGGATTAAAGTACAGTTTGATTTGGTAATGTAAAAGTTAACTCTATGAGTTAAAGTGGGTTAACCCACTTTGTATTTATGTGGTTTGGTAGGTTAAAGTTACTAACCCCTCAACTTTTTGTGTTAACTTTCTTAAAACACCCTTATCCTCTACCCTCTATTACTTTTTTTATTACTTTTTTAGTGTACTATGTGCTACCATCTATCTTGTGCTATGTAATTGCTATTATCATATTAATTTTATTATGAAATATAATGAGATTATGAAATATAATTTTTCATCATTAAATTTGTTTTACTATATGGTAGGGACCATCATATTATTATTTATACTTTATGCTATCTTATTTTTGGTATATGCTGTGCTACCATACTTTTGCTATAAATTATCAATATATCTATGTTTTGCTATGTAGATGCACATGAACATTAATAAACGATATTATGACTACACTATATGCTATCATCATATTAATTTTATTATGAAATATAATAAGGTTATGAATTATAATATTCATCATTAAATTTTTTAATACTATATGCTATCATCATTTATTTTTCTTATGAATATGTGGTGGTGTTTTCCTGTTTGGGCCGGAGCCAAACATGCCTCCACTGAAGAAGATGGGGAAGGACGAACGCCGTTGCGGACAGAAGCCTGCAAGACTAGACGGGATCAGGGGGGCCCGGTTGAAGAACCGTGGAGAACCCTCCGTGCTAAGTCAGTAGGAGACTTGAGAGGCTTGAGGAGGAAGGTTCAGTGGTGTGGTGTCGCTCGAGGACGATGTAGTCGTGAGATCACGTACCTCTGCATGGAGGTTACCTGAGCCTATTATAGCTAGGGTCTTGAGAGAGGGGGACGGAACGTCCCTTCATGATGATGAACAGTCCATCCCCTAGTAATTTTAAATCCATTACATACTTATTTGGTGATAAACAAAACTCTGTCAAAAGTTTTCTAACTACATTTCATTTAGCCTTAAGCACAGGAATCTTCAAAGAAATCAAGCACTTATGGTAAGTACATATACACTTGATTCCAGTAAAGGCAACGACTTCTTTGTAAGTTCTAAAGTTCAAACAAGTCGATGTCATAACGATTTCATAAGTCATCGTAACGCTTGCCAGTCTAGAACGACTTCATAAGTCATCGGACGACTTCTTTAGAAAGTGTAACGACTTGCCAGTCTAACGACTTCATAACAAATCGTAACGACTTCTTTAGAACTCGTAACGACTTGCTTGTCATAACGACTTCTTTAGAAAGCGTAACGACTTTCCAGTCATAACGACTTCATAAGTCACGTAACGACTCCTTTAGAACTCGTAACGACTTGCCAGTCATAACGATTTCATAAGTCATCGTAACGATTTCTTTAGAACTCGTAACGACTTGCTCGTCATAACGATTTCTTTAGAAAGCGTAACGACTTGCCAGTCATAAGACTTCATAAGTCATCGTAACGACTTCTTTAGAACTCGTAACGACTTGCTTGTCATAATGACTTCTTTAGAAAGCGTAACGACTTGCCAGTCATAACGACTTCATAAATCATCGTACGACTCCTTTAGAACTCGTAACGACTTGCCAGTCATAACGATTTCATAAGTCATCGTAACGATTTCTTTAGAACTCGTAACGACTTGCTCGTCATAACGATTTCTTTAGAAGCGTAACGACTTGCCTGTCGCAACGACTTTATAAGTTATCATAACGATTTCCTTAGAAAGCGCAACGACTTGCTTGTGGTAACGATTTCATAAGCTACCGTAACGACTTCTTTAGAACTCACAACGATTTGCTTTTCATAACGACTTCTTTAGAACTCACAACGATTTGCTTTCTGTAACGACTTCTTTAGAACTCGCAACGACTTGCCTGTCATAACGATTCGTAAGTTATCATAACGACTTCTTCTGAATTTATAACGATGTGTTATGATTCATAACGACTCTCTTAGACTATCATGATCTCATAACGATTTCATAAGTCATGTTTCCATCAAATAAATGTTTTCTTTTATTTGAAATATGTTGAATAGTCAAAGTCATATCTCACCTGTTTGACTGCTATGCATTTAATGAAGACTGAACGTATCTCTGCATGCACGCAGAACATATCTTCCATTATCGTGTATTCTCTGCATGTATCCTTTAGTACGATAAACTGTCACTATTATATCTGTGTTTACTTGCTCTAACGTTGACTGACATCTGGAGATAGTGTTAGTTGTCTACCATTAAAGCTCAACTTTTGCAAACCTTGAAGTTGTACCATCTTACAACGTGGGACATAGAAAGAACTACAAGTCACCTCAGAAGATCTCATCACTTTGCGTGCTCTAAAGAACAAAAGACTGTTGACTGGAAGCTTCCATAATCCTTCAGTCTAACGTTCACCAAAGCTGTGAGACAACGGCTATCTCATCGTCTACATTCAAGATGAAGATAATATATATATATATATAGATTATATAATACAAGACAGAAGATTGGAAGACCGATAGCAATCAAGAAAGAAAAACAACTCCGCAGTCTTTCAAGTCTTCACAAGAATTCTAGAGCCAGCTTTGTCATTCCATTCCGCCTTGGCTCTTAGCTCCCTGTGTTGTGAGAAATTCAGAAGAGAGCTAGAATAGTTCTGAGAGAGAGCACCTGTGTAGATCTTTAACTCAGTGCTTGTAGCTTCAGATCGAGTTCTGTTAAGCTTGATCTAGGGGCTAGTCAATCCCTTTCAGATTCCCTTGTTTGTTTCCCTTCGGTGTGAAGGAAGACTTGGTGGTTACCATGGTGTGTGTTCCCTTCGAGTGTGAAGGCAGACCAGCTGAGCTGGGTGGTTGTTTCGTCCATAGGGGGACTGTACCCTAGATAGTGGAATCCCGAGGTTTGCTCAGGGACTGGACGTAGGACTCTTAAGGAGAGGAGATCCGAACCAGGATAAATCTGTGTGTTGTGTGATTGTCTTCTTTGTGTGATTGTTCTTTTTACTAAACCATTACTATCTCTTCCAAGAACGTTTTTGTGTTTTGTTTAAGTTCAGGTTTAACTAAGTAAATTTTTTTAAAGGCCCATTCACCCCCCCCCCCCCCTTGGGTCGCCAACCGGGCAACAAGTGGTATCAGAGCGAGTCTCTTCGACAAAGAACAATCCAACGATCTGAAGAGTAAAGATCCATGGCAGCCCAAGGTCACAACGAAGGTCAGTCAGTCAACAGACCTCCCTTGTTCGATGGTGAAGATTATACCTATTGGAAGACAAGAATGGAGTACTTCCTGCAAGGACATGATTATCAAATTTGGTCCGATAATAGAAGAAGGAGATCTTCTGGTAACAAATGAAAAGCTCAATGGACAGATGAAGACAGAAAAAATTTCTCTAAACTGTAAAGCCAAGAGCATGCTTGTTGTGCGCTAAGTAAAAAGAATTCAACAGAGTTTCAGCCTGCAAGCCGCGATGGAAATGTGGGAAAAGATCAGAATCACTTATGAGGCAAGATAAGGTCAAGGAGACAAGAATAGATATTCTTGTAACTCAATATGAGCGATTTCAAATGCAGTCAGGAATGAATCCATAACCCAAATGTTCAGTAGATTCACAGACATCACTAGGGTTCGGAGTAGAAAAGCCTATGAAATGAGAGATGTGGTCAGGAAAATTCTTAGATCCTTGCCATCCTCATGGACTCCAAAAGTAACTACCATTGAGGAAGCCAATGATCTGAAGAGAATGTCTCTAGAAAGCTAGTTGGGTCACTCATGGCCCATGAGATAAACTGGGAGAGATTAGGAAATCCTCCAGTAAAAGAAGCGTCCAATGCGCTCAAAGCTGATGAGGACTCATCTGAAGAACTTTGGACAACAGTGAGACAGCAGAAGACAGTGATAAGAAGCTATGTTTGTCAAGAAATTGCAAATGATCTTGGCCAGAAGAAAAAGTTCCAGTCCGGTAGAAGGTATTTCAAGAAAAAAGATTTCAAGAGACTAGACGGAAAAGATCAGAAGAAAATGAGCCACTCTGCTACGAGTGCAAGAGCCCAGGACACATGAAGGCTGAGTGTCCAAAGCTCAGAGCCAGAGTTTAGAAAGAAGATAACTCTAAAAAGTTTAGAAGGTACAAAGAAGAGCCATGGGCAGCTACATGGAAAATAGCAGTGACTCAGACAGTGAGTCAAGCTGCAGCAGTGGATAGAAAAAGCCACATGCATGGCTTTGATAGGAATACCGAGGAATCTTACCTATGTACATCTTAATGATACTCCTCTTTTACAAGTCTGAAATGATTCTGATTCAGATAACAGAACAGAGAGAAGCTTTGTAACTATATGACAATATACAAAAATGTATGGCAACTATGAAAGTTTGTAAGAAGAATAATACCTGTATTGAAATAACTAACTCGATCTAAAACTGAAAATGAGGAACTAGAAAAACAAAAACTGAACTTAAAAGGAGAAATGAACTGGTTTATAAGACCTAAAAGCCAGAACCAATAACAAATTGGAAAAAAGTACAAGCATGACAAAGATAATTGAAAAAAAGAAAGAATTAATACTTAATAAAAAAATGATAAACTATCAAGCACAAAATAGGAAATTTACTAATGGTAAAAACTCACTAATATTAAAAGCGCTAGAAAATCAGGTAAGAAGAAATGGATTAGGATATACACCCCCAGATAATGAATAACCATAATTTATCCTAAAACATATCCAACACCAAAATTTGTACCTGAAACAAGATACGCCTACAAAGCTGATTTCAATATATATTGAAAAGTAACTAAGTTATCCTGCTGTAGTCATTGCAATAAGTTAGGACAATTATAACTACATGCCCACAGACATAAAAAATGGATAATAAAAGGCAATCAATGATACTGACCCATTGAACCGGATCCAAAGAATTTGGGGACCTAAAGCGAAAGTGTTTTTATTTCAGGTTAACCTAGAGTTCCAATGGTACTTGGTGTAGTGGTGTGCACGCACACATGTCAGGCAACCAGAAGTTATTCTTCCACTGCTGCCGAAGAACTTGCACAGTCCCTATGGAGATAATGGGAAGGCATAGAAGTATAGTACTGCTGGACGAACAACAAGGAAAAAAGGAAAAAGAGATAAGAGTGGTCAAGGAGATGAACAGCCCTCTATTGAATTTAGTAGCACAGTGCGTACAGGCCATCCATCAGAGATCAAAATGCCTACAAGTGTCATCTACTTGAAGGTGGGATTCAAAGATTCTAGTGTAGCATACGGTGAAGTTTGGTGTAGGGTTCTTGAAAAAAAAGAGACTAAAAGAGAAAAAAATCTTGATGTCGGACAAACCATCAAGTCAAGTCAAGCAGAAGTGGAACATCAAGTGAGAACTTGCATCCGCAGAATTGATGGCAATTGTAGGATTATGAAGCAGAAGAACTCAAAAAACCGTGTTGAAGAAAATACTTGTGGAAGAGAACCGAGACAGGGCGAAGAAAAACAGAAGTGTGAAGGAACCTCAGCTTAAAGGGTGTTAAACGGCAAAAGCAACCAAGACTCATCAGTCAACCGTGGTACCATCTCAAAACCCTTAGAGCTCCTACATATGATCTATTTGCCAATGAGACTACCAGTCTGAGGAAAGAACTTTGGATTTGTCATAGTTGATGACTATTCAAGATTACATGGGTTTCATTCCTAGAGCATAAAGATGACACTTTCGACAACTTTGTCAACTTCAGCAAGAAAGTTCAGAAAGATCAAAAGTTCAGCATTGTGTCTATCCTCACATCATGGTGTGAGTTTCAGAATGAAAAGTTTGCTAGATTCTGTGAGAGTCAAGAATTGAGCACAACTTCTCAGCGCCAAGAACACCTACAGCAAATGGCATTGCCTAGAGAAAGAATAGAACTTACTAGATATGGCAAGAACTATGCTCTCAGAATATGATCTGCCAAGATATTTTTGGGCTGAAGCATTTAACACAGCAAGCTATATTCAACCGAGCATGATCAGACCAATCCTTAGAGACCTCTTATGAACTGTTCAAAGGAAAAAGCCACAGATTAGTCTCTCAGAACTATGGATGTCCATGCTTCATTCACAACAATGGAAAAAGGGACATTGGTAAGTTGGATGTCAAATCAGATGAAGGCATCTTCATGGGGTACACTTCTAACCCAAGGCTATAGAGTGTTTAATAAACGTACCTTATTGATTGAACAGTCTGTGCACATTATCTTTGATGAAACTAACCATTCCTTGAGAAAGGAAGCAGATAGTGATAATGATGATGCAGATGAATTGTCCAAGAAACTAAAAGACACATCAATCGAGGACAAGATGATCCGCCTCTGGAAGAATTACAACAAGAAAGAAATTTCTCATGAAAACTCTTCCAAAGGAATGGAGATACAAGAAAGATCATCCCACCTGAAAACATCATTGGTGATCCATCTGCAGGGGTAAGAATAAGAGGTAATATGATCCCTTGTGATTACCTTGCATTTGTATCTCGAATAGAGTCTAAGACAGTCAATGAAGCACTTACTGATGAATCTTGGATAATGCCATGCAAGATGAACTGAATCAGTTCAAGAGAAACCAAGTATGGTCACTTGTTCCTAGAGCCGTCAGATCATCCAGTTATGGGCACCAAATGGTGTTCAGAAATAAACTAGATGATGGTGCATCTGTGCAATCTTAAGAACAAGGCTAGACTGGTAGCTTAGGGCTATTCTCAAGAGGAAGGCATAGATTTTGATGAAACCTATGCACCTGTAGCTAGACTTGAGGCCATTAGAATATTATTAGCTTATGCATCTGCTCTAGATTTAAAATTATTTCAAATGGATGTTAAATCTGTATTTTTAAATGGTTTTATAAAAGAAGAAGTTTGTGAAAACCGCCGGGTTTTGATGATATAGACTTTCCGAATCATGTTTTTAATTACATAAGGCTTTGTATGGTTTAAAGCAAGCACCTAGAGCTTGGTATGAGAGGCTTAGCTCTTTTCTCTTAAACATGATTTCAATAGAGGTCAAGTAGATAACACTCTTTTTATAAAAACAAAAGTTAAACACATATTGTTGGTTCAAATTTATGTGGATGACATCATCTTTGAATCTACTGATGAATCCCTGTGCAAGTATTTTGAAAAGTTAATGCAGGGAGAATTGAGATGAGTATGATGGGGGGCTCAACTACTTCCTTGGACTTCAAATCAAACAAGGAAAGGAAGGAACTCACATCTGTCAAGCAAAGTACACCAAAGAACTGTTGAAGAAGTTTGGATTTGATAACGCCAAGCCACTGTCAACACCAATGAGTATATCAACTAGGATGACAGTGACAAGGATGGTAAGAAAGTAGATCAAAAGATCTACAGAGGTATGATAGGTTCATTATTTTATTAACCGCCAGTAGACCCTGACATATTATTTAGTGTATGCTGTGCTAGATATCAAGCAGATCCTAGAGAGTCACATTAATTTCTGTAAAAGAATTTTTCGTTATTTAGCCAGGACTCATGATTTAGGTTTATGGTATCCAAACTCTTGTGATGTAAATTTAGTAGGATATTCAGATGCTGACTATGCTGGATGTAAGGTAGATAGAAAGAGCACCAGTGGTTGTTGTCAGTTTCTTGCAGGGTGTTAGTATCATGGTCCTCAAAGAAACAAAATTCAGTAGCATTGTCTACAATGAGGCTGAGTATGTAGCTGCTGGAAGTTGTGTACACAACTCTTATGGATAAAGCAACAACTTGAGATTTTGGACTTAAAATCAAGTCAATTCCACTGCTATGCGACAACACCAGTGCTATCAACCTCACCAAAAATCCAATTCAACATTCCAGGACCAAACACATTGAGGTAGATACCATTTTATTCGTGATCATGTAGCTAATGGCAATATTGAAATATCCTTATTGATACAAATACAGTTAGCAGACATTTTCACAAAGGCCCTACCTGAAGAGAGATTACATCTCTTAGAAGAGATTAGGCATGTGTATTTTGTGAAAAAGATTTTTTAAAACTGATATAAAGAATCTCATAATTTAAATATTTCTCTCTCTCTCTCTCTCTCTCTCTCTCTCTCTCTCGTCCTTATAAAGTGAAAAGACTTCGAATACCTCTGTCTAAGCGCTCCTTTCTTTAAGCTAAAGTCGTTCGGCGGCGTCAACCTCGTTTGTCGTTTTCTGTCGCCTCGCCTTTTAGAGCATTTATTTTTTCCTTAAATCGATGCGATAACGATTCCTCTTCTTCGTTCACCTCTTTTCCCTCTTTCGTCCCGTCGCATGAGCCGATGCCTAGCGACTCTCACCTCCATCCTCTGCAAGTCTGAAGCCTTCTCCCTTCCCCCCGCGAAATTTCTTGAGGGTTCTTTCTCGTCTCCTTCTCTACAACCCTTCAGAACTTTTCCCCCTGAATCCATGGCCGCACCAGCTATCGCCGGCAGTTTGGGTGGTTACAGCGCCGAATTTCTCACTCCTGAGAAGCAGGAGCGTTTCACCTTTGTGAAGACGAAGCTCTGGTAATAAAGAAGTAGACATTGCAGATCTGAAGAAGAATGGAATGAGCAGCATAGTCGAAAAGATCACCAGATGCAGTGGAAGGGCGTTACCACTACTCAGAGGTTAGTTATCCGGACTTGGTAAAGGCATTCTACGTTTGCTTAAGAACAGAGGCAGATGGGTCCCTTGTCTCTTCGGTAAGGGCACCCTGATCAAAATAGACCCTGAGCTCCTCAGAATGTTGTTTGAGGTGAAAACATCAGGCTTTAGTGGGGTTCATACTGAGGACACTCAAGAGAAGGGTTTGGAATTGTAGGGCCGGGCTTCAAATTAGGGAAGGTAAACTTCATATAAATCAGCTGAATGCCTTCAATCGCCTCCTTCACTTCATTGTTTGTCAGATTTTGGTTCCCAGAAGTGCAACCTTCTCATCCTGCACTAAGGCCGATTCTGACCTAATGTTCTGGGCCATTCAAAATAAGGAGATCAATGTGGCATAGTAATAATGGAAAGAATGAAATTTGCCAGAGAACAAATTGGGGACACCAAGAGCAAGCTGAATGTGTCACTGCCCTATGCCCATTTACTTACCAAGATTTTCAAACACTTCGGTGTTGATCTCTCTGGGGCAGTTGTAGAGAAAATGGGCCAAGCTATCAGGTCCAGAAATTTGAAGAAGAGTGCTTCTCTGTAGTTAATGGGGTCTGGTCCAAGGCCTCAGTTGCTGAAGCGAAGTTTACATTGGCCATGCTTCAAGTGCTCACCCTCAGATGGAATCACTGTTGAGATGTCAGAATTGCCAATGGAATCTGTTTCTGTTCCAATCTTTGTAGCACAAGAGCAGGCAGGGCCACTATGGCCGAAAATCAGTCAGAGTTGCAGCAAAGAAGAAGAGAAAGGATGTCGGCAGCAGCTCCAGAAATTCCAGAAGTGCCAGCAGGAGTTTTTGCTGAAAGGAGAATTGAGGATATTCCCAGAAGATATCTGCCAGTACAGAGGAGACTGTGGCATCAGGCCACATTGTTGAAGAGGTTCCACTAGAGAAAGAGCACCCAATTCCTCAGGTGACTCTGTGATGATGGATGCTCCTTGTTAGGGGGAGTCAGTACCAGTTGAAGAAGATGCTCCTATTGAGGGGGAGCAATTACAAGAAAAATCGGTAGAAGCACCTCCAACCAGTGGTGATCAGGAGGAAATGCACAAGTTTCTCCAAACTTAGATGACAGAGAAGGGACAGCTAGCTCCTCAAGCTCTGATGAAGATGATGATCAACCTCCTCCAGCCAAGAAAGCAAGAAGAAGGACAAAGAGACTGCACCTGAAGTACCTCTCCTGACACACCTTTTGAAAGGCAGGTCAAACAGAAAATAATCATTAACTTGAAACCTGTGATTGAGAGGCTGGATGTGCAAGGTGAACTGCTATGTTCACTCCAATCAGATGTGAATTCTATATTTCTTAGCCAGGCTTCAGCACGCAACGAGTATGTTCAGATTCGCAATGCTATGAAGGGTTCAATCAAGAGATGGGCACCATGAAGAGCATGATCTATGGAATCTTTAAAGCAGTTGGAGCTCAAGCTCCCTCTGCACCAGCAGCAGCACCAACAGCAGAACAGCAGCAGCCCCAGCAGAAGAACCAGCAGCAGCACCAGCAGAACCAGCAGCAAGCACCAGCAGAAGGACCAGCAGCAGCAACCCAAGCAGCAGCCGCACCAGCAGCAACGCAGCACAGCAGCACCTTAGAAGCAGCAAATGCAGTTCAGGCAGCAGCAGAGGCTGAAGTACCAGGGCCATCAGGGCCAGCTGTGATGGAATCAGGGCCATGGGCCAGAAGTGTCGGATTCTGTGCAATCTTTGCCTGAAGAAGTGGTCTCAGATCCATTGCCCCCTGCTCCCACTTCCACCCACACTCCTATTCCTCCATCTCCACCCACAGCCTCCACAGCTCCACCTGCTCCACCTCCCTTCAAAAGACCTAGATCCACCTATTTCTTCCCCACACACCTTTTCCTTCTCCTAATACTTCATTTCCCTGCTTCCTCCACTTCTCATCTTCCTTCCTCTCCTAGCCTTGAGGCCCCTCCAGCATCCTCCGCTGGAGCTTCCTCATCGCTGGTCCTTCTTCAGTACCAGAAGTAGGCATTTCTACCACTGATGATTTCCTTCACCCTTCTGCACCTCCCTCCTCTATCACTATTATTCCTAGGAATGCTCAAATCAACTCTCCTTTTCTTACAGAAATTAAGGATGAGTTTGAAGAAGCTATCCTTAGGTCTGTGCTAAAGGTAGGAGACCACATTTCCAAGACAGACTCCTCCAGTACTGTCTCCAAGAAAAAAACTCAATTCCTCCGACACTCCTCTCTACCCTCCTTTGTGGTTTTCTCTTACAGTGACACACAAGTATACATCCCTATACAAAGAGTATCTACAAAAGGTTGTCTTTGCCACCCTTGTCAACCTCCCTTTTCTCAACCTCTCTGACCACCTTGAAGTCATTCTTCCTTACACTCCTCTTTCCAAAACCGAAAAATCCAAAATCTTTTCCTCTGCCCATTCCAAGACTGAGGAGCAATGGGCTAGATCTCAAAAAGATCTTTACAATCGCTTTCTTCAGGCTAAGGCCGCCAGATTTCCTCCCAGGGATCACTCTTTGACCCTTTCTGAGTGGTTTAAATTTCATCACCAGAACACCTGGCTTCTTTCATCCAGAAGGAATCAAGATGATCAGGCACTTTCAGATGTTCAATAACTACAGGTATCTCAACAGATTACCTGAAGTTCAGCTAAGCCAATTCAAGCGAGCCATCAAGGTCCTCTCCAGCTCTGGGCAATCTGAAGAAGTGAGAGTGGATTTTGCCACACTCCATTTGCCTGAAGAGATCCTCTTGCCTCAGATTCACTTCCTGATCATGGAATCTTCTGTTGGATCCATTATCTTTGAACGTTTTGCAAGGGTCATGGGCAGAATCAAAATTCAGAAAACTCTCCAAGTTGGTTTTCCCAGATTTTTATTCCGAGAATATCACAGAGGGTTTGTGACATCTGAAGTTCTTGCTCCTATCCTCTCAGAATGTGAAAGGCTAAACTCCTTAGAATGGTCCGAATTGTATTCGTTGTCTGCTCAGCAGTTAGCTCATCTCAATGCTGCTCAGGCCAGGGAAGGAAAAGCCCCTGTCTCTCCTGCCACCTTCTTGGACATGAACTCCATCCATCTTGTACTTGATCCCTACAAACTATGGGCTGAAAGATACAAGGTGTTTGTAGCTCTACGCCAAGTCCTCAAGGAGAAACAATTTTCTACCCTGTTACCATGGATCAATTCCTTGCCTGTGCAAGCTTTGGAAAAACCTCCTTCATCCGGTGCTCCATGGATACTGATGAGTATGCCAACTTTCTCTCCAAGCAGCGCACCATCTACCTGTCTGGATGGCTTCTACCATGGGACCTTTCTTTATTTCTGATGGAGCTTTTAGGCATTTTTTGATAGGCAGGAAGAGCAGGCCTGGGAAGCCATTCTCATTTTGCCTCTCTTCTCTCTCCTGCATATTATTTGCCTGTACCTCCTCAAGCTTAATGAAAAGATTGTGTTCCTTCTCCTCATTGTCTCTTATTCTTTGTCTCAGTCCTAATTCTTTTTGCTTAATGACAAAAAGGGGGAGAAAATACTTACATATGTTTGAAGCATCTTTGAAACTATTTTCAGTACTTTTATTTCTGCTTACTGTTATTGTTAAAATATTGATTAAGTTTTGTCATCACCAAAAAAGGGGAGATTGATGAACAGTCCATCCCCTCATAATTTTAAATCCATTACATACTTATTTTGGTGATAAACAAAACTCTGTCAAAAGTTTTCTAACTACATTTCATTTAGCCTTAAGCACAGGAAATCTTCAAAGAAAATCAAGCACTTATGGTAAGTACATATATGCATTGATTCCAGTAAAGGTGCAACGACTTCTTTGTAAGTTCTAAAGTTCAAACAAGTCGATGTCATAACGATTTCATAAGTCATCGTAACGACTTCTTTAGAAAGCGTAACGACTTGCCAGTCATAACGACTTCATAAGTCATCGTAACGACTTCTTTAGAAAGCGTAACGACTTGCCAGTCATAACGACTTCATAAGTCATCGTAACGACTTCTTTAGAACTCGTAACGACTTGTTTGTCATAACGACTTCTTTAGAAAGCGTAACGACTTGCCATCATAACGACTTCATAAGTCATCGTAACGACTCCTTTAGAACTCGTAACGACTTGCCAGTCATAACGATTTCATAAGTCATCGTAACGATTTCTTTAGAACTCGTAACGACTTGCTCGTCATAACGATTTCTTTGGAAAGCGTAACGACTTGCCAGTCATAAGGACTTCATAAGTCATCGTAACGACTTCTTTAGAACTCGTAACGACTTGCTTGTCATAACAACTTCTTTAGAAAGCGTAACGACTTGCCTGTCATAACGACTTCATAAGTCATCGTAACGACTCCTTTAGAACTCGTAACGACTTGCCAGTCATAACGATTTCATAAGTCATCGTAACGATTTCTTTAGAACTCGTAACGACTTGCTCGTCATAACGATTTCTTTAGAAAGCGTAACGACTTTCCTGTCGCAACGACTTTATAAGTTATCGTCGATTTCCTTAGAAAGCGCAACAACTTGGTTGGGTAACGATTTCATAAGCTACCGTAACGACTTCTTTAGAACTCACAACGATTTGCTTTCCGTAACGACTTCTTTAGAACTCACAACGATTTGCTTTCTGTAACGACTTCTTTAGAACTCGCAACGACTTGCCTGTCATAACGATTTCGTAAGTTATCATAACGACTTCTTCTGAATTTATAACGTGTGTTATGATTCATAACGACTCTCTTAGACTATCATGATCTCATAACGATTTCATAAGTCATGTTTCCATCAAATAAATGTTTTCTTTTATTTGAAATACGTTGAATAGTCAAAGTTGTATCTCACCTGTTTGACTGCTATGCATTTAATGAAGACTGAACGTATCTCTGCATGCACGCAGAACATATCTTCCATTATCGTGTATTCTCTGCATGTGTCCTTTCAGTACGATAAACTGTCACTACTATATCTGTGTTTACTTGCTCTAACGTTGACTGACATCTGGAGATAGTGTTAGCTGTCTACCATTAAAGCTCAACTTTTGCAGAACCTTGAAGTTGTACCATCTTACAATGTGGACCTAGAAGAACTACAAGTCACCTCAGAAGATCTCATCACTTTGCGTGCTCTAAAGAACAAAAGACTGTTGACTGGAGCTTCCATAAATCCTTCAGTCTAACGTTCACCAAAGCTGTGAGACAATGGCTATCTCATCGTCTACATTCAAGATGAAGATATATATATATATATATACAAGACAGAAGATTGGAAGACCGATAGCAATCAAGAAAGAAAAACAACTCCGCAGTTTCAAGTCTTCACAAGAATTCTAGAGCCAGCTTTGTCATTCCATTTCCGCCTTGGCTCTTAGCTCCCTGTGTGTGAGAAAATTCAGAAGAGAGCTAGAATAGTTCTGAGAGAGAGCACCTGTGTAGATCTTTAACTCTCAGTGCTTGTAGCTTCAGATCGAGTTCTGTTAAGCTTGATCTAGGGGCTAGTCAATCCCTTTTCAGATTCCCTTGTTTGTTTCCCTTCGGGTGTGAAGGAAGACCTGGTGGTACCAGGGTGTTGTGTTCCCTTCGAGTGTGAAGGAAGACCAGCTGAGCTGGGTGGTTGTTTCGTCCATAGGGGGACTGTACCCTAGATAGTGGAATCCTGAGGTTTGCTCAGGGACTGGACGTAGGACTCCTAAGGAGAGGAGATCCGAACCAGGATAAATCTGTGTGTTGTGTGATTGTCTTCTTTGTGTGATTGTTTTTTTACTAACCATTACTAATCTCTTCCAAGAACGTTTTTGTGTTTGTTTAAGTTCAGGTTTTAACTAAGTAAATATTTTTAAAGACCCATTCACCCCCCCCCTCTGGGTTCGCCAACCGGGCAACACATGACGCCGAAAAGGACGCGCCGGTTGGCGCCCTTGGCGGGGAGTTATGCGTTGAGGCACCCGTTAAGGCTCTGCAGTTATTACTCTCTTGAACGTGGGGCTCGTGCGGTGCTGCCGTAGTAACCGCTGCTAGGCAGTGAGGAGCTTCTCTGCTCTCCCTGGTCGGGAGGTACTGGACCGACAGCCTGCTCGGCAGCTGGACCGACTGTTCGGTGCTTGGTGCCGGAGGCATAGCCTATGCAGACGAGGCCGCATCGTGCTTTGAACAGGGTCTGCTCGGTGAGTTAGACCGAACAGGCTGGGGGGTATCCGGAGATCACCCTTGGAGACCTGGAGGTCGTCGGGTGCGGAGACTGCGCGGTGCTCGGGTGCTTTGGCGATTGCGGGCTTGAGCAGGAGCCACCTGATCTGCTCGGTAAGGATACATGGGCAGGAGCCACCTGATCTGCTCGGTAAGGATACATCCTGTTCGAGCAACCTTGCGCGGTGTTCGGAAACTGCCGCTGGGACCCTTGGGGGTTTGGTAGCTGAAGTGTGTTCGGCAGCCGGTTGGCTGAAGCCGAGGACACGTGGCGCGAGGGCCAATGCGGCTTTGCCTTGCTGGGTCTTGATGGGCCCATGGGCCTAGGAGGCTAGAAATAGCATCTACACTTGCCCCCCACCCTCTCAAGTCTACTCGGACGTGATCATGAGCACTTGAGAGGGGGAATGTCTGTCCGAGTCGTCAGATGAGGGACTTCGTGTCTGCGGCGGAGGAACCGTCTGATCGCGATGAGGCGACGTCCTATGGGGAGCGCCTGTAAGTGAGGTCGGAGATCTAGAGGCCGCTTTGGAAAGTGTGGCTGCCGAACTGGTGGCAGGCGAGGTTGCGTCCTCTGCCGAACGGACCACCGGGGCGGCTGAAGTGGACGCGGAGTCCGAAGCGGACTGCATGACTGGGCGTACTCCTGTAGTGCATGGAGGTGTGCTCGGACGACGATGCAGCCGGTGAGGCGAGAGGAGTAGGGCCGACACTGTGAGACTGAGCTTGTGTTGCCTTGAAGGCCTCCGAGCTGAAGGTTGCCATAGCCGAAGCCGAGAAGAAGGCTACCGCTGTGGTGCTTCATGAGGCAGAGGCTCGGGGCATGGATTCCAGACGGATCTGGAGCTCTTTCTTAGTCGCATTCTATTCGAATCGGAATTCGTCGGTGTCTAGAGGCTCGTAGGTACCGCGCAGGTTTTGCGAGCTGAAGAGCTTGGCGACCCGGGGTTGTACCAAACACCTCTGTCTTAGGACGGGTACCGCGCTGGTCTTCCGAGCTGAAGAGCTCTTTGCCAGGGGTGAAACCGTTCGATTGTGATGAGGCATCGTCGGAGGACGCGGGACCCTTGCTCGGACGGGGTCTGCTCTGTGAGCTTTCGGACTGGGCGCATGCCACACGATGCCGAGGATGCCGGACCTGAGATCTTTAACTTGTGTCGTCCTTTTTCTATCTCTTTCTTAGTCACATTCTGATAGAATCGGGATTCGTCGGTGTCTAGAGGCTCGTAGGTACCGTGCAGGTTTTGCGAGCTGAAGAGCTCGGCGAGCCGGGGTTGTACCAAACACCTCTGTCTTAGGACGGGTACCGTGCTGGTCCTCCAAGCTGAAGAGCTCTTTGCCAGGGGTGAAACCGTTCGTCCTTTACATAAACTGATAGAATGGAAAAGAGAGAAGTAGGACGCCGAACAGAGAGGCTTTTATAAATAATAAGCCCTTACATGACAGATTCTCGGTACGATTTTTCCGCCGAGGGTAGACAGCTTGTAGAAACCTCTTGCGAGAACCCGAATGACCTTATAAGGTCCTTCCTATTTCGGGGCGAATTCGCCTGGTCGGCTCGGCCGGCAGCTAAGCTCTCCTCACATGCAGCGTGGCGCTGGGAAGTGGAGAGGAGCTCGGCGAGGGTCGGCGGCTGCTGCACCCCGAGCATCCTTTGAAGGAAGTCGTCGCGAGTGCCTCAGATGAGGGCACTGGTGGCTAAAGGGACGTCGAGGCATGGGATGTGAAGCGCTTCAGTCTGGAACCGCTTGACATAGGCCTAGAGTGCTTCGCTCTTCTTTTGCCGAACTGACAGAAGATATGCCGCTGTGCGCGGCTGAGACCTTCCGCCCAGGAAGTCATCCCGGAAGGACCTTTTCAACTGGTGGAAGGAAGAGATGGAGCCTGCGGGGAGGGTTTCAAACCATGCCCGCGCAGCCTCCTTCAGAGTGGTCGGGAAAGACCGGCATTTGGCCGCGTCTGATGCTCCGTGGAACACCATGTGCGACTCAAACCCATGGAGGTGATCCGCTGGGTCAGTGGTGCCATCGTAGGGCGCGATGGAAGGTAGAGGCAGTTTTGGGGAGACCCAGGCCTCTAGGATCTCTGCGGTGAACGGGGAGCGGAAGTCCAGGTCGTCGTCCCCCAAGAGTCTGCCTCCTGCCTTCCGAATCATCGCGTCCATGCGGCGCTCAAGGTCAGCGACGCGGCGGAGGCGTCTGACCAATTCCTGGTCGGCATGAGTTGAGCCTTCGCGCTTGGACGCGTGGGCGTTGGAATCGGCGTCGAAACGTGCGGGGGCCTGAACCGCCGCGACACGGCAGGGTGAGTTGGCCTGTCGCACTAGTGTTCGGCGTGCGAACGGGGGTGATTTTGCATGCTGCTTCTGCGGCGCTGGAGGGGCACGAGACTGTCGGTGAGACGACTCCGCCAGTTGCTCCGGTGGCGGGGGAACCGTCAGGGCCGGCTGTCTGGCCAACTGGGCCTAGAGGCCCTGACAGATTCCTGTCAGATGTTGCATCTGCCGCTGGAGCTCTGCTATCTCTAGGGCGGTCGTAGGTACTGCAGTAGAAGGATCGTCGCCGGGTGCACCGGTGGGGGCGACGACGGCGTCGACAGGGGGGACTCTGTCACGTGAGTCAGTGCGCGACTGTCGAGACCTCGTTGCTCTGCTTCTGAAGTTCTGGTGAGAGGAACGTCCGCGAGTCATGGCTGCTGTCGTTCCCACAGACGGCGCCAAACTGTGGTGGTGTTTTCTTGTTTAGGCCGGAGCCAAACGGACCTCCACTGAAGAAGATGGGGAAGACGAACGCCGGTGCGGACGGAAGCCTGCAAGACCAGAACGGGATCAGGGGGGCCCGGTTGAATAACGGGGAGAACCCTTCGATGCCTAAGTCAGTAGGAGACTTGAGAGGCTTGAGGAAGGAAGGTTTAGTGGTGTGTGTCGCTCGAGGACGAGTGTGAGTCTGTGAGACCACGTACCTCTGCATGGAGGTTACCTGAGCATGTTTATAGGCGAGGGTCTTGAGAGAGGGGGACGGAACGTCCCTTCATGACGCCAGAAAGGACGCGTCGGTTGGCGCCCTTGGCGGGGAGTTATGCGTTGAGGCGCCCGTTGAGGCGCTCTACAGTTATTGCTCTCTTGAACATGGGGCTCGTGTGGTGCTGTCGTAGTAACCGCTGCTAGGCGGTGAGGAGCTTCTCTGCTCTCCCTGGTTGGGAGGTACTGGACCGACAGCCTGCTCGGCAGCTGGACGGCTGTTCGGTGCCTGGTGCCCGGAGGCATAGCTTGTGCAGACGAGGCCACATCGTGCTTCGAATAGGGTCTGCTCGGTGAGTTAGACCGAACAGGCTGGGGGGTATCCGGAGATCACCCTTGGAGACCTGGAGGTCGTCGGGTGTGGAGACTGCGCGGTGCTCGGGTGCTTTGGCGATTGCGGGCTTGAGCAGGAGCCACCTGATCTGCTCGGTAAGGATACATGGGCAGGAGCCACCTGATCTGCTCGGTAAGGATACATCATGTTCGAGCAGCCTTGCGCGGTGTTCGGAAACTGCCGCTGGGACCCTTGGGGGTTTGGTAGCTGAAGTGTGTTCGGCAGCCAGTTGGCTGAAGCCGAGGACACGTGGCGCGAGGGCCATTGTCGCTTTGCCTTGCTCAGTCTTGATGGGCCCATGGGCCTAGGAGGTTAGAAATAGCCTCTACAAAATATAATAAGGTTATGAATTATAATATTCATCATTAAATTGTTTAATACTATATGCTATTATCATATTTATTTTATTATACTTTATGCTACCATATTATTATTATATCTTGGGCTACTATATTTTTGTTATAAATTATCATATATATTATTCATTATTATTTTCCTATTGGATAAGTATTTTGTTAATAATTTAAATTTTACACGTTTAAATAATGGATCTCTCCTGATTTGCACAATCACACATCACTTAATTATAAACTATCATATACAACTTTTTTAAATTGAACGATCTACTATCACAAATACAAAAAATATCAACTTACATTATATAATTTCACATCACGTGATGATGCACATAATTTGAAAAAAAATGTCAACCATATGTTCTTTTTTTTAATACTAACTTTGCAAGTTTAAAGTTAAATAAAATATTCATATTTATCTAAAAACAACGGATAACATTTCCTTTGTTTTACGTCATTTAAGTCCTGTAAATTTAACACATCTATGAGAATATAAAAGCTAAAAATGATTCTATATCTTTCAAACATTCATTTCATGAAACTACTACTACTACATCATCATCATCAGAGCCTTATCCCATTATTTGGGGTCGGCTACATAAATCATTTTCCGCCAAAGATTTCTATCAAGTGTTATAGTCGTGTTTAAACTCAAGAAGTCCAAGTCCTTCTTTATAACATCGCACCATCTCATTTTAGGCATTCCCCTAACTCTTTTACTAGCATCAACTAAAATTTGGTCACATCTTTTAACTGGCGCCGAGTTAGGGCGACGGTACACATGTCCAAAACCACCTAAGTCTATTTTCTCTCATTTTTCTATCAATTGGAGCTATCCCCAAATCCTCACGGAAGCGCTCATTCTTAATCTTATCTTTCTTAGTCTTACCACACATCCATCTCAACATCCTCATCTCTGCTACGCATAATTTATTAACGTGTTCCTTTCGCATTGCCCAACACTCGGTGCCATATAATAAAGCAGGCCTCACTGCCGTTCTATAAAACTTTCCTTTAAGTTTCACTGGTATACAACGATCGCAGAGGACTCCTGATGCACTTCTCCATTTTCGCCAGCCTGCCTTAATCCTGTGTGCCACATCGTCATAAATCTCCCCATTCATAAAACTACTACAAAGAACTTAATTTACATAAATTTCACATCATCATATATAACAGAAGTATTGTATTTACATCAATTGCACATCATCATCCTACATATAATGAGTCTGAATGTACAACAAGAGTCCCGCCCATGATAAACAAAACATGAGAATATGATGTCTCTTATAAGCCTTCTATTTAATTCTTGTCTCCCGATTGAACAACAATACATCCCTGCAATTGTAAAAAAAAACCATCAATACATGTAACCAACAAGAAATAAAATTAAAATTGATGTACAATAATATTAAATGATAAGTTAACTTCCAAATGACAAGTTCATTAACGAGGAAAAAGATGTATGCAACAATGGAATATGCTTTACCTTCAATTCCTACACTAAGAATTTGAAAATCAGTGTTTCCTCTAAGATGTATGCAACAATGGAATATACTTTACCTTCACTTATCCTGTTTATTTTGAGGAATCCTCTATAACACAACAGCCATGGTCTCGGATGGAGCAATGAGTAAGGATTGAGTGAGCAGAAATAACATGCAGAACAAGAATGAAACAGAAAAAATTGATTTGAGCTCCTGTAGACACGAGATTTGACCCATCTCCATGTGGTTCTGTGGCCCAATAAGATCTGTTTGACCGTTTGTTGACTTGCTCGGATCCCATGTAGACGGCAGCATCGATTGCCGCTGACTACATGTTGGCGGCAAGCCCCCTGGACGTCAACTTCAACTGGCATCCACACTGATGGACGTCTGCATGGGGTTGGCGGCAGCATCCCTTGCCGTCAACCTGGGTTTACATAGTCTGCGCAACTGCCTGAGATTCCAGCCCACTAGTGCCATTCTCTCGGCCATGCAACACATGTAGCCGTTCCCAACGGGTATATGCGCCACCTTGGCACCCCCTTGACCCAGTAAAAATCCTACATGGCCCTCCCTCATGGTTGGAGCTTAAACACATGTTTCTTCACACTTAGCATCCTAGGCACCCTAGCTATGACCCCCACTGTCTATATAATTCACCCTTAGGTTTTCTAAGTAAGAGGGAGATGTTGGACGTCCAAGCCTTACTACTTTGAGAGAAGAGAGAGAAAGTGTCTCAAGAGCTTCCATCTTTGTTCCTTCTACTCTCTTCCACCCTGTGAGCGTCCAAAAGGCTTCATCTCGAGCTGGAGGAGCCTACCAAGGAGTCAACAACGCCAGAAACGAGGATCATCTCCCTCTTCTCCTTCTCTCCCTCTCTTCTTTCCTTTAATCTTTGCATGTTATACACACCCACACACACACCCTAGGCACGTAGGGCACCTTCCTACACACCTAGAAAGGGGTTTTCCAAACCAAAAACGGAGGGAAGAAGGGTGGTCATAACACTTGGCCACCCCTCTTCTCAAGTCCGCAACTGGTGTGGGGCTCTTCTTTTGGGCATTTTCTTTTTATTTAGGACGTTTACTACACTTCCTTTAGTCTAATAGAGTCTCTTTTCGTGGCAGGAACACATCGAAGAAGACCGTGGAGCTCTCGTTCTTGGTCGGCCGAAGAAGGAGAAGTTGGAGTCCCACAATCCACCGCTACGCGAGGCTACTGCACCAACGTGATCACAACACCTCCTTGGGCACAGGTAAGGCCCTGGCGATCGCAACATCTCCCTTTCCTTTGTGGTTTTCTTTGTTTTCTCCTCAGTCAACTCGGTTAACCGGAGAGTCAACGAGGTCAACCAGCAACCCTTCATCGCCAACGAGGGAGCGGCGACGTTCGTGAACGACCGGAGGATCCCACAGTCACCGGGAGTGCGGCAAACAGAGCCTCCACACTCCCCAGCAAACTAGTGTCCATGGTACTCATAAACCAAGTAAATTCAGAGAGGATAGGAGACAGGAACAGGAAATTAAATTTCACAAAGAGAAGGGGAAGAGTATTGACTGGAGGATTTTGTGAATGGTAGCACCGTGAATACTAGCAAACCTCATTTGCACTCCTCTCACTTTATTACATTCCTTTCTTATGCTGTATCTTTTATTAAAATTTTTAAAATAGATTGCCATAATTGAGTGGCAGAATTAATGGAATACCTTCGCACTGTAGAATGCCAGCAGGTGCTGCTTCCACAACCTGCTGAGACAGACATGAACAAACCACATGTGAAAAACTGAACAATGGCAGGAAAGGGGAGATTGCTAGGAAGGCCCATCAAATTTTCATTTTATTTTATTTCCATTTTTCTTTTCTGCCTACGTTCCATTTACACCTTCCCAGACAAGCTATAGAGACACCCCTCAACAATCTGTTATCAGGCATATCAAAAGTGTAGGCCTTTGCTATGTTTTCTTTGCCTATAATTAGTCACCAGTAATGATAAAAAAAAAATCTCGATTTCAGAATACAAAGGGAATCTGTACAAATATGTGGGAGAATAAAATGCAATCATGCTTCAGCTTTCAATTTTCATCTAATAAAAATTTCATCACATGTTTAAGATTGAGATTTGCATGGTCAATCAATAGTCTATTTGCTTCAGGAAGAGATTTTGGGTCAACCCTAGACAACCTAATCAATATGGCCATTTTGGGCCAGCCAACGTTGATCCTAAACCCAGCCCTGAAACTTGGCGAAAGATTCACATGGAAGTTAGAAAATTGTTGCCTAAAGCCACCATCAATTACATATGCATGTCCATAAAAATGTTTTGTATACCATGGAGCAATATGTTTCCCACTGGACGTGACAAGATGCTCAGACAGACATAATCCAAAATAAGCCAAAAGTTTAAGTAACAGAGTGGAAACATCAGATCTCTGTTCTACTCATGGAATAGACTACACAAAGAAAAGAGGCATCAGCACCTTTCCATCTAAGTGGCAAGTAAGGATGCATTCATCGAGTTTGGGCTGGATATTTTAAATAAGATTCTGCTGAGGATCCTTTACCACATATAACTGATGTAACACTTTACTTCAAATTTTTTTAAGGAATTAAGGGTGACTCATGTGCCTTAATATGCTTAAGCAAATTCTGGCACCAAAATTTCCATGCACCAACATCCTTCATGAATAAACTAGAACAGGCATTTATTCCGTCATTGGCTAAATTACACACATGCAACAAAGGGAAATTGTAAACAGAGATTTATAGATAGATGGTTTGGTAGGAGGGGGGAAAAAGACAGACAATAGCCTTACCCTTGTTAACTTTAATAGAGTTAACTTTTAGACTATAGTGAGTTAACTCACCTTTTCTCAAATGTACTTTGGTAGTTAAAAATGAGTTAACTAATCTTGGGAAAAGAAAAAGTAGCATTTAATGCTTGTGATGTGAGAGAAAAAATGTGATTAACTCACTTGAGTTAACTCTATTCCACCTCTAGAGGTGGGTTAGAAAATGGTAGATTAACTCACTTTTAATCCACCTTTAGTCCAACCCAGTAGAGTTAACTTTAAAACACTAACAAAGTATTTTTTGAGTTAACTCAGAGTTAACTAGAGTTAACTCTGAATTAACTCACATCCAAAATGGCGCTACAATTAGACAACATTCGAAAAGCGGCGTTGGCAGCCTCTAGTGTGATAGCTTCGTAGACAGCCAAGCATAAACCACTCCTTTACAATCACTGAGAACATTGGCTCCCATGGCATTGCCAGGTACATTGGAGCCATCCAAAAGTCTTGATTCCCCTAGAGAAATGTGAAGTGCAGCTTCCATAATAGCAGGCTGACATGAAGGTCTGCAGCATTCCTTGAGAGGATCAACAATGCTGCATGAATCTAGCAACTTACTTGTGTGTACTTTTTCCTCAAATGTAGTTGTATCTTTCACAGGGCAAGAAGGTGAGTCACCCTTAGTTTCCTATAAAGTGAAATGCAAACCCACTGTCATATTATGCCTGAAATGAAAGAGAAGGATAATGATATATCCACTAGTCACCTTATATGTAATGCATCGCACCATCCATTCTTTTATCCTACCTTTTGGTATTTCAACCACTTTACTTCCAAAAAAGTATAAAAGAATCTTGATTTGCGCAATTGTGGGGAAAAAAAGGCACTTCCTACTAAAAGTTTTTTACTATTTTCACCAATAGGCCAGCTTCAAGTGTTACTGGGGCCCTTCCCCTTTCCACTTATTTCATTTGATTTCCTCTATGTTGGATATCTCCAATTTTTCTTTTAGAAGATAAAATGCTTCCAATTTTCTTACATGATAATGACCTCCAATATTTAACGTATCACAACCATTTTAGGAGGAAGTATTTAAGAAATGTGCCATTGTTGCTCTGTTGCCAAGAGAGCAACACAAAATTTAAGGAAACTAGGCATGTTACATTGTCATTTGAGGAGATAGTCACTAGGCATGTGATCAGAAGTGTAACTAAACATCATCCTGGCAAGTTATACAAGTAATTAATGCCCAAATCACCTTTAAAAAGGATCATTAAACATGATCCAATTTTCTTTTCAAGCAAACAAAAGAAAGATGCAAACATGATAGAATCATTCCAAGAATGCTGCACACAACATTAAAAGACACTGAAGGAGAAAAAAATTGGCTGGCAGCATATGGACTGAGGCAAGCCACATTATTTGCATATGTAACTTTTTGGAAACTCACCCTGGACTTAGACAGCACCCCTAGTGTAACGCCCTGACATGGAATATCAGAGCGGGATTACAATTATTAAATAGTACAGAGCGAGAAAATAAATAACAAATTATTGCACATCTGGATAACACCAAATAAACTCCAATTTTTTTAATAATCCACCAGTCATCATTACAATCACTAATAACTCATCAACTTCAAGAACTAACTATTACATCAACATATCAGAGCCAAAACTAGGGCCTAAAGTACTTTATTCAAAATCAAACTATTACATAATGACTAACTGACTCACTAACTCATAACTATACTAACAGACTACTACTAGATAGCACTGGTTGCTGAAATAGTCACTCCTGAACCTCCTCATCAGTCCCATCCTCGTGAGTGTGATCATGATCCGACTCACCTGAAACACATTAAATAAATACGTAGGATGAGCGAATAACGCCCAGTAGGACTTAATATCTCATGAACGCAAGCATGCTTTAAATAGTTAATATTTTAATGGCAGGCTAACTAGAGAGAAAATCATGTAGATCATGTAACAATAACGAGAGAATAATAGCAACTGACACAGGTAAAATAGCACAACGAGAACGATCATAGAATGGCCATGTAACGATATAGCATGTAAATTACACAACGGTGCACTAGTAACGATAACGCTTGCACTTGTATAGATAGCACTTGATTGTCTTAGATTAATCTAGATAGTAAACTGGCGCTGGATGCATGCCGTACACATCCTTGATCATTTTAACTCCCATGGGCACTGGCACTTTTCGGGATGCTCTTCCCAGGACCTGATCGGGCCCCATTGCACTGGCATTAGTCATTTCTTTATCTTAGACAATCACATGATGGCCAAGAGAGTACCAAGAAGAGATGAGAATAGTAGATGAATAGACGAGAGAGTAGAGGGAACATGAACAGATAAGAGGATATGGGTATTAGATGAGATAGGTACGATATCATAAAACAACGTGAAATTCCGATAGTAACGGTTGCACAACACCAGGTCGGGTACCGGTAGTCTGGTAGAAGTCACGACCGCCCACTTAGCCGTGTAGTGGACACGGGTCAGGTGATCCGGCGTGAACCCAAGATGAGAAGGAAACACTAAGGCCATGGATCGTACTGATCCCTAATGTGTATCGGGATTTGGGGTACAACCTGCTCGTTGACTAAGGACGTGCACCAAAGCCAATAAGACTTACGGAGGTCTTGACAAGGAGTTCCTGGCCCATTCGAGAGTATTCCCAATGGAGAGGTGGTCCAAGTCAAGAGAAAGTGTGTAAAACTAAGGTCCGTCGTGCCTCGAGTGCTCGAAGGCCGAGGGAAAACGGTAACGGTAGATGAATCGTACGAGTAAAACGGAAAACAAGTGTAATTAATTAATTAAGGAATATAGTAATTTATTTCACAAAATTACCAGATATATTATTGAGAAATTCAATAAGGTCATTTGATAATTATGAAAGTTGAGTGGGTGCAAGTGTAAAGAATTCAAGAGAGTGAGATAAATCGTGCAATTAGCTTTTAATTACTAAGAATTAATTAATTAATGTCAATAATGTCATTCAAGTAAAGATTTGTCTTAATGGTGCATGATTTAGCTAAACAAGGGTTAAATGGTAATTAGAATAGGGTATAAATGCAATTATCGGGTGCTGGCCAAAATTTTGAAATCGCGGCGGAGGTGCCCGTCGCGATTCAGATTGAGACGGTGCGGCCCGACGTGGCCTCTGAACCAGCCGGTCTGGCCCAGTTCGGGGTGGGAATCGTGGCGGCTTAGGTCGCCGCGTTCTTAACGCGACGTGATAGCGGGGCGCTACCTGGCTGATATCGCGGCGGGTCGCGCCGTTCAGGAGAGTCCGACCCTTTTTCCCTTTTTCTAGGGCGGATCCTGTTTGACACATGGTACTTGTAAATTCAATATAAAATCATACAATGATCCAAAAATCATGAAACTAGTTTTAAATGAAAGTAGACACTAGATCTATCAACATGTACGGTTAATTTGAAAATAGACAAGGTTTAGGCATGCTTTGATCGAGTTACTTTTTGGTGACCTAAACATGCGCAGTCAAGGTTCAACAAATTAATTAACGATGGATACATGATAAAAAATTTTGAAACTAGAGGCGTTCGAAATCTACAAAATGTAGTATTTATGAGAATTTTATCATGGTATAAAGTCAGGCATGCATGAGGTTCACAAGCAAACATGAAGGGTCAGGTGCATGGATCTGATAGGGATTTAAAGAATTAATTCTCCCTCATGGGAGATTGAAATAGAGCAAAACTAGGGGCGTTTGAAAGCTAATATGATGTAGTATTAATGGAAATTTTCTCATGGCATGAGAACAAGTAAATGAGGGGGTATTGAGAATTCGGGTTCATGATAACAGCAGGGTTCAAGCAATTAATTCACCCAAATGGATGAGCGAAATACAATGAAACTAGAGGGCTTTTGAAGAGGTTCATAAAATCTACCTAGGATAATTTTTACACGAATTTAGCTTGAGAGATTGCCTACCTTTTGATGTTGACAAGACAAGCTAGGGTTGACGACGAAGAAATGACGAAGAACACCGAGCTCCAAGCCCTTCTCCTCCAAGCTTCTCCTCCAAAATCACCTCCTCCTTGTCTCCAAAGCTCTAGACATGACCTAGTGTTTGGGTGGGGGCGAAATGATAGGATTTTGTTTGCTATAGAGTAAATTATACTCCAAACTCTCTCTCCTCTCCTAAATTTCGAAAATTCATAATTATCCCCATATTTTCTCTCATTATCCACCTAATAGGGTTGGGAAGAGAGCAATTTCGTGGTCATGGGGTTAGGATAGGATAATGGCTCTTTATCTTAGATAAACATGCCTTATTTAGTGTTTATCTTAGCCTTTACTAATTATAATTAATTATATACGAATTTCCATTAATTACTCCTCCTCCCATAATGGGCTCTTCCCAATTGGGCTCAAATTCTCATGCTTGGGCTATTAGTACAACCCAACACGAATTTAGCTTAATGGGTTTTGATTTAAATCATTCTACTTCTATTTATTCCCCTTTATTCAATTAAGTATATTATCTCATTTATCAATTTAAATTTTTTTATTTTTTCTCGATTTTAGAAATCAAGGTTGCTACACCTAGAATGATCCATATCTTGTCAAACCGTCTGTCGACATAGAGATCCAATAGAAGATGTATCCAAAAGCACCCAAACATCTAGAAAAAAATATTCAGGGTTTCATGCTAATGGAAACTGCAAACAAAGAGGAAAAAAAAGAGAGATGAAGTCAAATTCATTATACTGCAGGACTATTCTCACTCATTAGGTGATGGACACAAAAGGATGATAATGCCAAAGGGCAAAGGCCAAGCATACCAGAGTCAATGTATTGAACTATATAATTTATCAAATTTTATCGGGATGCAAGGCTTGCACATCTAGAAAACTGCAGCAATAGAAGGAAAAAAGGCATCATACATTCTTACAAGGATAGGCAACATTAAATGATCTGGTATTAGGAGAACTTTGCTAGATTATGGAATGTCAGTACCAATAATAATTAAAAATGTTCAGTGGAATAGTCTATATACGTTACTTGATAAGAAAGAAGTAAGATCTTGGTTGAGTAGTAGACAGACCATGTGCTACGTTCACAGTTCACTACATTCAACTGGGTTGATTCTCTAATGAAATACGAAACCAAATATCTGGAACAGCACTTTCTGGCAAGCAGATGGGATTTAGATAGGTACATGTAGATATGTTATCTAGAAATTGGAAAGAATGAAAATGATCTACAAGAATTTTAAGTAAGAAAGATTGTAATTTAAAAGACAGGTAGTCGTAAAATGAACAAATGATCATCAATGATTCTCTGCCTTAATTATGAAAATGGAAATCCAAAAGGGGTATTTTCAAGTTGCATTCAATATTTAATAGCTTCAAGCAAAACACAATGTGGGCCATTCAATCTGGATAAGGAGTAAATTTATCAAAACAACGAAAGATAAGATGGAAGTTATGTTGCATTGAAAGGTTAACTTAGGAAACAACCGGTTTGCAAGTCCAATTATAGGCATTCACAGGAATCATGCCAGCCGAATCAAACAAATGGCTTATCCTATATGTTCATCATCCAAATCAAGCTTGACATTTCAGTGACATAACATCCCATGTTCAAGATAACATATTGTACAGCAGTAGATCGCTCTAGGCCACATTCGAGGAAGTATAAAGAATATGTAGGTGAGTAATCAACATTCTTTCTGATGAACATTGAACACTTAAGTAACGAGAACCAGTTCAGCCCAAATTAACTAGCAGCAATAGGCCAGCCCCCTAGCTGTTTCTGTGCATATTTACCCTACCAGACGTCGACTCCAGGACATGAAACTGAAGCAGTCTCTCCCCTGGGGTCACTTATCCCTCATCAGCAAAACACCAGCCACAACTGCATTGACAAGAATACACTCATTATTTGTCCTTTCAGCTGAATATACAATAACTTACGGAAGATACATTTTTTCTCATTCGAAACACAGATGGGAACTGAAACTGAGGAATGTGGGCATTTACTCATGATAAGATGGAATTTCACTAAACGATTTAGCTACAACATTAACCCTACTGCAATAATAAATATGGAAAAATAAATAAAAGAGCAACGAGGCAAAGTGCCTCCCCCCAAAAAACAAAAAACTCAAACTCTCCAGTAAAAAGTTCCATCGCACATCCACTCTAAGCAGGAGCCAGAGAATCCAAGATGCAATGCAACAGTCCCCCCCTCCAAACCCCCGAAACATTAGTGCCACTCATCCAAACAGACAAAAAACAAGGATAACCATCAAAAGAAAACCTTACAAAACGTACTAGAACTAATTAATGCTTCTTCTGCGCCTCCACGGGGTCAATCGTCGGCGGGGGGCTCTTCCAGCTCTGGAGGAATGCAGACGGCTTCGCATAGTTATGAGGGCACTCAGACAGCGGGTGGTGGTGGCGGCAGACGAGCGGAGGCGCAGACTCGGTGGCCGCATAGCGGAGGGCGACAAGGGACCTGGCCTTCGCCGGAGAAGGCACAGTAGCGTGGGCGACCCGCCTGAGTGGACTCGCCATCAACAGCCGGAGATGATCGCTATCAACACTCCAGCAGTCGAGGGAGGAAGACAAAGACGAGTGGAGGAGAGGGTGTGCTCTCTCTCTCTCTCTCATAGGTACTAGCGAAACGGGGGTGGGAGAAGGGGAGGGATGGGGCCGTTCTCGAAAAAGTGTAAATACACCTGAAAAGGCAGGGGCAAAAGTGTATTTAAAAAAGAGTTAGATTGGGTTAACTCTACTCCACCTTCTGAGGTGGGTTAGAGTAACTCAGGTTAACTCAGTTTACATCTGTCCTAACACACTTTAAACCGAGTTAAAATTTATTACTTGCCAAAGCATTTTTTGGCTTAACCCAGGGTAACGCAGGTTAACTCTAACCTAACCCTTTTCCAAAGTGACCCAATAGCCATCAGATGAAGGAGAAAAATTATAAGATTGTCTACCACCAGATCGGCCACGGAAATTCCTTCCCCCATGATCACGATAACCACGTCCTCGGTTATAATAATTATTGGCACCTCGATTACCAGAGGAAGAATTGTAAATGCTTGTGCGAGCCATGTTAGCAGTGACATCAGTTACTATCTGCTTATGTTGCTTCAGATAGATCTCATGATTAAGCAACATTCCATAAACATTATCAATATAAATAGAAGTAGCATCCAGACGAGTGGTAAGAGCAGTCACAAATGCTTCATACTCTGGGCCTAGCCCCCAAGAATATATAGGAGAAGATCATTGGAAGCAACTGGATCAGAGACAAGAGCAAGACAATTTGAAATATACTTAGCCTTTTGTATATATTCTGTAATGTTCATAGCACCCTTCCTCAGCTATTGCAACTGGAGACGCCGCTGAAGTACTCTGGCCTTTGATGCAGAACCAAAGGTGTTAGCCAGAGTTGCCCAGATGGATGCCGTCGTGTTCAATCCAACAACCAGAGGAAGAACAGCTTTAGAAACGGAGGAGAGGATCACGACCATCACCAAATTATCATACTGCAGCCACAGATCTTCTTCCATATTGCGCACCTATTTTGTGGGATCTGCTGGATCTGGAATGGTGAGGGGTGGACAGGGTATGGATCCATCAACAAGACCTTGCAGTTTGTAGATGTTGAGAAAGGGAAGAAGTTGGGCTCGCCAGAGGACAAAATTTTCACTGGTAAGTTTAACGGAGATGCAATGAGAAATATTGGGTAGAGAAGAAAGAAGGGGAGCAGCAGCAAAGGGAAGATTAGAATTTGGTTTGCGCAGATGAACCAGGAGAGGAAGGCTTGCTGGTTGCAGAGCAGCAGAGGAACTAGGGATGAAGTGGCTTCCGCCATGGCAATAGCTCTAATACCAGACAGAGTAAGCAGAGAAGAATAGAATGCAAAATATGGAGGAATTGTGTGATGGCCTTACTGTAGACCATGCCACTATATATAAATGCAGAACAGGGTTACAAAGGTCATTGCAGGGTTATATTGTTACAACAATCAGAGATATTTCTAGAACAGACGAAGGGTCTGGAAGGCTCCAGTTATCCAGGACCTTCATCACTATTGCATGCTCTAACATGCCGCAGCCATTTTCCTTTCCTTTCTCTCTGTAAATTATTACATTGATCAAGAGGCCAAGTATATGATAGATAGATGGTGGAGAAAAGGTCAATTTATGTCATGTCTCCGATGATCCGGAAGATGACATATATCTTGGAACGATGGCGTCTCATCCTGTACATCGAATTAGTCAAATGGGAATTGTCACACCGCATGTTAGCATTCAGCATCTCTATTAATACTCGAAGATGAGGTCACCAAGGGTTTTCTCCTTGTAGTGGGAATTATTCAAATGGTGTTTGTTCTAGCTTAAGACTTTTTACTGATGAACTTGGTTCCAAAAACCTGCAAGGGTCCAACAGATCTTAAGAGAGAAAGAGAGGGAGTCAAGAATGCCCAGATGGATGCCGTCGTGTTCAATCCAACAACAGAGGAAGAACAGCTTTAGAAACGGAGGAGAGGATCACGACCATCACCAAATTATCATATTGCAGCCAAAGATCTTCTTCCATATTGCGCACCTATTTGTGGATCTGTTGGATCTGGAATGGTGAGGGGGGACAGGGTATGGATCCATCAACAAGACCTTGTAGTTTGTAGATGTTGAGAAGGGAAGAATTTGGTGGGCTCGCCAGAGGACAAAATTTTCACTGGTAAGTTTAACGGAGATGCAATGAGAAATATTGGGTAGAGAAGAAAGAAGGGGAGCAGCAGCAAAGGGAAGATTAGAATTTGGTTTGCGCAGATGAACCAGGAGAGAAGGCTTGCTGGTTGCAGAGCAGCAGAGGAACTAGGAGATGAAGTGGCTTCCGCCATGGCAATAGCTCTAATACCAAGACAGAGTAAGCAGAGAAGAATAGAATGCAAAATATGGAGGAATTGTGTGATGGCCTTACTGTAGACCATGCCACTATATATAATGCAGAACAGGTTACAAAGGTCATTGCAGGGTTATATTGTTACAACAATCAGAGATATTTCTAGAACAGACGAAGGGTCTGGAAGGCTCCAGTTATCCAGGACCTTCATCACTATTGCATGCTCTAACATGCCGCAGCCATTTTCCTTTCCTTCTCTCTGTAAATTATTACATTGATCAAGAGGCCAAGTATATGATAGATAGATGGTGGAGGAAAGGTCAATTTATGTCATTGTCTCCGAATGATCCGGAAGATGACATATATCTTTGGAACGATGGCGTCTCATCCTGTACATCGAATTAGTCAAATGGGAATTGTCACACCGCATGTTAGCATTCAGCATCTCTATTAATACTCGAAGATGAGGTCACCAAGGGTTTTCTCCTTGTAAGTGGGAATTATTCAAATGGTGTTTGTTCTAGCTTAAGACTTTTTACTGATGAACTTGGTTCCAAAAACCTGCAAGGGTCCAACAGATCTTAAGAGAGAAAGAGAGGGAGTCAAGAATGCCCAGATGGATGCCGTCGTGTTCAATCCAACAACCAGAGGAAGAACAGCTTTAGAAACGGAGGAGAGGATCACGACCATCACCAAATTATCATATTGCAGCCACAGATCTTCTTCCATATTGCGCACCTATTTTGTGGGATCTGTTGGATCTGGAATGGTGAGGGGTGGACAGGGTATGGATCCATCAACAAGACCTTGTAGTTTGTAGATGTTGAGAAAGGGAAGAAGTTGGGCTCGCCAGAGGACAAAATTTTCACTGGTAAGTTTAACGGAGATGCAATGAGAAATATTGGGTAGAGAAGAAAGAAGGGGAGCAGCAGCAAAGGGAAGATTAGAATTTGGTTTGCGCAGATGAACCAGGAGAGGAAGGCTTGCTGGTTGCAGAGCAGCAGAGGAACTAGGAGATGAAGTGGCTTCCGCCATGGCAATAGCTCTAATACCAAGACAGAGTAAGCAGAGAAGAATAGAATGCAAAATATGGAGGAATTGTGTGATGGCCTTACTGTAGACCATGCCACTATATATAAATGCAGAACATGGTTACAAAGGTCATTGCAGGGTTATATTGTTACAACAATCAGAGATATTTCTAGAACAGACGAAGGGTCTGGAAGGCTCCAGTTATCCAAGACCTTCATCACTATTGCATGCTCTAACATGCCGCAGCCATTTTCCTTTCCTTTCTCTCTGTAAATTATTACATTGATCAAGAGGCCAAGTATATGATAGATAGATGGTGGAGAAAAGGTCAATTTATGTCATTGTCTCCGAATGATCCGGAAGATGACATATATCTTTGGAACGATGGCGTCTCATCCTGTACATCGAATTAGTCAAATGGGAATTGTCACACCGCATGTTAGCATTCAGCATCTCTATTAATACTCGAAGATGAGGTCACCAAGGGTTTTCTCCTTGTAAGTGGGAATTATTCAAATGGTGTTTGTTCTAGCTTAAGACTTTTTACTGATGAACTTGGTTCCAAAAACCTGCAAGGGTCCAACAGATCTTAAGAGAGAAAGAGAGGGAGTCAAGAATGCCGAGGGGTCATGCTAGTTATGTCCACTTTACCTATGACTAGGGCTACCCATGGACATTCGTTTTTCGACTTTTCAACTCGTTTCTGATTTTTTTTAGTGGATGCAAGAAACAATTATTTTGCATTTATTTTTTTGTTTTTGTTTTCATTTTTTATAATATATAAATTATTTTTTTTACACAATTGATACTCCTAAAATTTTATTTCTTAATTTTGAGAAGTTGTAGACTAATTTTTTGGCTTCTACTTAATTTGTAAGTTTTAAACATGGATATCTTTGACTTGTGCTGTTATGCGTGATAAGCTAGGAATTTCTAGCGTTCACATGTAACCTTATCTTTACATATCAATGAAATAAGGCTTGTGCTTGGCAAGTGCCAACACATATGCCTCTTTTCTTTATAGTTGACCCCCTCGCTCTACTAGCTTCCTCCTTAGAGCTTGGTCAGCGAAGGGCAATCTTGGTGGAAGAGATATCGTCACCAAGTTACAAGGCCACCGAGGTACTTGTGGGAGAGGCCGACCTGGCCCCCAACATGGAAGGATCCCATAAGACTAGACTTCCTTCTTAGTGGAAATCTCCTTGAGGGCAAAAAGGAAGCTCAAGAGATCAAGCGGTGCGCCAACAGGTTCACTATGATATATCCAAGGTGAGCTCTACAAGAGGTTCTCCGACCTCCCCTACCTCTAGTGTCTGGGAGATACTAAGGCACTTTCGAAGGTCTATGAAGGAATTTGTAGCAAGCTATCGATGGCCGAGCAATGGCTAGGAAGCTCGTACGTCATAGATATTGATGGCCAACCATGACCTACAATGTCGTCGACCTTGTCAAAAAAATGCAAGAAACACCAAGTGTTCACCAATCTATGTCTGGTCCCGGCCACCAAGCTGACAGCAATAGCAGAGCCTTATCCTTTTGCTCACTAAAGGATCGACCTACTCGACTCTTTCTCACCAACTTTGGGACATAGAAGATTCCTAATAGCCGCTTCAATAGAACATGCCAAAAGGTTTGATTTTAGATCATATATATGTATATATATTATATATATATATATAGAGAGAGAGAGAGAGAGAGAGAGAGAGAGAGAGAGTTTACAAATAGTAGAGGACATTTAATAATAAAGAAATATTTGATGCACAACCTTACAAGAGGGTGCGTGTGTACACTCTTTTATGATTGAGTGTCCATTTTTTTTTTATAAGTAAGAGGTCCTCAGGGCCTCAAACCGGGAGAGCGCACCCTCCCCCAGAGGAGGAAAGTGTTCTCACTCCACCAGTGAGGGCGACCTGGGCCTATCATAGAATAAAATGAGGGATAAGTACAACAGCACAGGGGCATACCCCAGTTAGCAAAATCTGAGGCTAGGAATTCCAGAACGGTCCATAGTGAGAGGACCTTTACATTCACGGGGCAAGGAGGAGGAAGAAAAGAACAGCTGATTAGAAGTATTTTTACAACCAACATTGGCCAAAGCATCGGCAACCTGATTAGCTCGGCGGAAGATATGAACCACCTGAGTGCAGGAGAAGTCGATGAGAGAATGAGCAGCGCTCCACCACCGCAAGCAGTCCCAAGAGGGGGGCTTGTTTCACTTGAAGGAGTTGACCAAAATCATAGAATCAGAGCAAATCGTCTTCAACGGGAAACCATAGTCTGAGGCCAAACGAAGACCATCACACATTGCACGCACCTCAGCCAACAAACTCCCGCCGACCCCATAGAAGTGAGCAAAAGCAAAAATTAACTTGCCCGAGCTATCCCTAATGCAACCGCCACCGCCGCAAGGACCCGGGTTCCCCTTGCTGGCCCCATCGACATGAAGGACCAAGCCTGAAACAGGCGGAAACCATCTCACCAGCTGAACGGAAATCTCCTTAATGGAAGGAGTGTAACCGAAAGCATGAAGATTTTTAAGATGTTGATCAGAAATCCCAGTCTTGAAAGTCTGCTTCTCGAGAGAGGAAGATACCATAAAACAGATAGAATGAGTGATCCGGAAAAAGGAGGTCCACTTACCCTCATATCTCATAAGGCAACGGGCTCGCCAAACTTCCCAAATAAGGAGCATAACAGAATAGAGAGATATGAAACCTGAGGGGTTGGAGGTATTGCAGTTCCTCAAGATGTACCAGAACCTAGTTGTAATGTTATCCAAATTAGACACGTTGACCTCCAAGATAGGAGCAATCCACGCCCAAAGGGTAGAAGCTAAGTCACTGGTCAGGAATAAATGGTTTAGATCTTCAGAGCTAGGCGAAGTGCAGCAAGAACACCGGGAAACAAGAGGGACGCCCAGATCCGAGATGCGGGAATCCACGGGGATAGCACGGTGTAACAGCTTCCAGCAGAAAAAGGCAGCGCGTCTGTAAAAAGAATGGTGCCACAGGCGAGCAAAAGGCTTTCTAATAACCCCATGTTGAGAAAGAATATTATAAGCTGAGGAGGTGCTAAAAGAGCCACTTGGAGTAGCAGTCCAGACACAACAGTCATGCTGATTAGAGAGCGTAATATCCCTGAGGAGACTAGCGCTAGGGAGCAGGAGGTGCACAGGGTGGTTGGCGTTTTGAACAGCTTCACGAATAGTGATAGGAGGACCGGTATATGGAGAAGATAAGATACCAGACAAGGGCTCCTGACCAATCCAGATGTTATTCAGAAAATCCACACTTCTACCATCGCCAATAATCCACCTGGAGTTATTGCGCACAGCTTCCTGGGCAGCAGCAAAGGTCGCTTTAGGCATGCCATGGGGAATTGATCTCGAACAATGCATCCCCCTGTCAAACTTGAATCTGGTTCTAGCATAAGTCGCCCACAAGGTAGAGCCATTGTAAATGTTCCAGAGATCTTTAGTTGCCAGGGCAATCTGAATATGCGTCAAACTCTTGATATGAAGCCCACCCTCCAAGATTGGGCGCTGGATGGCATCCCAAGGAATCCAGTGTCTCCGACGGCCACCATCGGTCCCATTCCAAAGGAAGCTAGCACAGGCTTTTTCAATGTACTTGATGACGGATTTAGGAATAGATGTGGCAGCCGCTGTGTATATAGGAATGGAACTAAGAACGGAATTAATGAGGGTAACTCTGCCAGCCTGGGAAAGAAACTTTGACTTCCAGGAAACCATCTTGGCATTGATCTTATCAATAAGAGACTTATAGTCAGCAACTCTGGCCTTTCCAAACCTAATTGGAACCCCAAGATAACTCATCATCCCTTTTTGCTGTTGGAACCCAGTCAACAAAGAAATCCTTTTAACCAAAGAGGCTGGCGCTTTAGGAGATAGGATAAAACTGCTCTTGAGGGTATTAATTTTCTGCCCAGAGGAGCGCTCATAGGAGCGCAGAAAGGATAACAGATTCAAAATGTTAGATTTCTGACCATTACAAAAGACTAGAGTGTCATCAGCAAAGAGGAGATGGGAGACAGCCGGACAACCTCTGGGACCCGCAAAAGGAACAAGCGGAGCATGCTTCAAGCCCCTACTAAGAGCCTCTTCCATAATGATAAACAGAGCTGGAGCTAAGGGATCACCTTGGCGAAGACCACGAGAAGACTTAAAGAAGCCCACAGAATTGCCATTGAAATTAACAGAAAACCAGCAATTGGCAATAAGCATACCGATGTAAGAGACAAACCTATTGCAGAATCCAAACTCGCGAAGCACTGCAAACAAGAAATCCCACTCAACCCGATCATACGCCTTCATCATATCAAGCTTAAGAATAACATTGTGGCCACGAATCTTCTTCTGCAAGTCTTGGACAAGCTGATTTGAAAAGTGAATATTGTCCGTGATGCTCCGGCCTTTAACAAAGGCCCCCTGCTCCTCAGAGATAATAAGAGGGAGAATATGAGACAGGCGAGTACAAATGATCTTGGAGATGATTTTAAAGCAGAAGTTGCACAGGCTAATAGGTCTGAAGTCCCCAAAAGTAGAAGGGTGGGCGACCTTGGGAATAATAGCAATAAGGGAGGAGCACACGCCCCTGGGAAGGGGGAAGCCCATGAAAAAACCTCTAACAGCTGCAATAACATCAGAGGAGATAATATCCCAACAAGCTTGATAAAAGCTACCAGAAAACCCATCAGGACCAGGAGCGCCCTCACCACTCATTAACCAAATCGCCTGCTTGACCTCATCATTAGTTGGGGTGGATATAAGAGCTTCGTTCTGGGCATCAGAAATCAACTTGGGAATAGGGTGCAGCATGGAATGGTCGACCACGTGAGCTTCAGAAGAGAGAAGCTTCTGGAAAAAAATGACCGCCTCCTCAGCAAGTTTTGGTCGGTCCTCACACCAATCCCCTTCCACCTTTAACCGATGGATGAAATTTCTCCTTCTGTTACCCTGCACGACGGCGTGATAAAAAGAAGTATTTTTGTCCCCATCATTTATCCACTTCAACCTGGCTTTTTGAGCCCAGAAGATTTCCTGACTGTTAAGCGCACGCCGCAAGCCAGCATTAGCGGCATTTAGAGCTTCTTTATGGATTGCTGACGGATCAGCATCAAACTGATTTTGCATGGCCGCCACATGATTCTCAGCAAGACAAACAACCTCCTCAATAGACCCGAAGACATCCTTATTCCAGACTCGCAAGACCTGCTTAGTCACGCGAAGCTTATGTTGGAGGTTAACAAAAGGATTAGGTGAAGAAATGTTAGCACTATTCCAAGCCTCAGCAACACATTGGAGGAAAGAGTCATGACCAATCCACATCTTTTGAAAAATAAACCTGGATACCACGGCTGGATGACAAGAGTACTTCACCAGCAGAGGGGCATGGTCCGAGGGACCCCTAGAAAGGTGCTTAACAGAAATGTCAGGGAATTTGGACTGCCAAAGAAGATTAATGAAAATTCTGTCCAATCTGGCCTTGACAGCCGCATGACCAGTCCTATTGTTGGACCAAGTGAAATGAGGGCCCACATAACCAGCGTCCAAAAGGCCAATAGCAGAAGAAAAAGCATTAAAGTCCAGCATCGCTGTAGAGTTGGGGAGGGCGCCGCCCATCTTTTCAGAAACGCAAGAAACACAGTTGAAATCACCCCCAACGAGCCAAGGCACAGAAATATTATTACCCATAACGAGAAGGTCATCAAAAAGACTTCGACGATCTTCCACGTTACAAGCAGCGTAAACAGCAGTGATCATGCAAAGATGTTGGTTCCCAGACATAACGTTAGCAGAAAGAGACTGATCTGAACAGCTATGGACAGTGAGGGAAACCGAATTGGACCACATTAGCCAAATCTTAGAGTTCTCACCATCATTACCAGCAACACCATCCATTTTCAGGTAACGACACAAATCATCAGCTTTAGAGAAGGAAACTTTAGGCTCTAAAATGGCTATTATTTGCAACCTATTAACCTTAATGAGACGTTTGAGGGATCTCTTAGAGGTAAAGTTAGAAATACCTCCAATATTCCATATCAGGGCCGAAAAATTCATGATGAGGAATAACCAGAAGAGCCATCCGATGCCTTGGCTTTGGATCTCGTACACACTCCAATCTGGGCTTGAGAGGCCACAACACCATCCTTGGAAATCTTGACATTTGGCATGAGAATATTCTCTGACAAAGCTATAATAGAAGCTTGGGTTCTTGCATCAACGGGAGCAGGGTCAATAGGGAGAAACACGGTGATGTTAGGGGTGTCAGACTTCCCAAACTGAAGGTGGGAATTGATTTGTTCCACTAAAAGAGATTTATTTCCTAAAGAAGTATTGGAGGGATTGCCGACCGCCGGGGAGTCTGGTCTCACCGGCGCCCCCTCCGGCAAGGGCACAGGAGGGTCACAACGATCTGACGCAGGGGCCTGCGGAGGCTTCACAAGGATGTGGCGGGTGCCATGCACGTCCGCCCCGCCACCATGCAAACAAACCGGACCCAGGGACGCTGGGAGCTGCATAATAACCCCCGAGACAGCCTCTTCAACATCCGGACCCACGGAGGGACCTTCGATCTCACTAGCACCTTGAACACCTTGAGCCGCATAGGGGCTTGATGACACTTGCATGGGGTTGTTGAGGGAATCTGAAACATGCACTTGAACATTAACCTGAGCATCAGCAGGGGTCTCCGTAGAACCAACATCATCAGTAAGCCTGTCAAAAACATTGGACACAGGGATCGTAGCAGCCGTTTGTTTTAACAGAGTATGGGGAGCAGGGGGACCCTTACGCTTGACAACACGCCACTCCTTATCAGAAGCAGGAGGAACAGCATCCGTCTTCTGCACTTTATCTCTCAATTTCTTCTTGCAGTTGTCCTGAGAATGTCCCAGCCTTCTACAGAAACTATAGATGGGCGGCACCCTGTGAAAATTCACCACCTGCTAGAACCCTTTGTCACCTTGACCAATCCACATACGATCAGATAGGGGCTTCGCAATGTCCACATCGACGCAAACCAGCGCCTTAGCAGTCTGGGTCCAAGCCAATGTAGAATCATGGATACGAAGAACCTCACCAAAGTTTCCGGCGATGCTGCGAAGGTAGTCCTCGTTATAAAAATTAACTGGGAGGTTAGGGAAGCCCACCCAGATAGGAATGAGCGTAGGATCAGCGGCGAAATCAAAGTCCGCAGACCACCGGAAGAATCGGAAAAGGTAACCCTTGAGATAGAGATTTTTCCGGACAAGAACCTTCAAAAAATCTTCCTCATCGAAGAACCTGAACAAGATGTGCCTTGGGTTGAGCGAACTGATAACACAATCTCCTTTAAGGGCCAGGCGCTGGGAGATGCAACTTTTAATATCTGGGATAGAGGGCCTCCCATAAGAGCACTTTGCGATGATAGCCATCTTCAAAGGTAACTCAGACTTCCGAATCTCTTCTTTGGAGAAGTACACCGCAGGCAGACCTTCATCAGTGAAAGCAGGAGCTTTAGGAGAAAGATCAATCTTAGATGGGCGTAGAGAAGTGGCTAATGCACGAGCGAAACTCATGCCCTCCACCCCGTGGACGACGCCCCCAGGAGGATCGCTACACCCCTCCATCGAACCAGCCATGAGAAGGCAGCAGCAACGCCCCCGCCAGCCCCCAGGGCCGGCGGAGAGCAAGGGAGAACCAGGCGGGTACTAAGATCCCCAGAGCTTCTCTCTCTAGGATTCTAGAGAGAGAAAAAAAATCGATCTAACGTCGTAGGTGAGGATTGAGTGTCCATCACATCATTATAATTGAGCATTTAGTCACATGATAATGTACATACATACTACCCTAAATGCTGTTCACCTTAATAGTATGGATCTTCAAGTAAAAATCGAATCATGTAGTTTTAATTAAAATGGAACTCTACTAGTCGGTGGCATCACTCTTACAAAACAATAAGGAAAAGGTTAATTTAGTAATTTAGTAAAACAATTAGTTAGACATCCTCATGGTGTTTCCAGGAAGCTTTTTAATGCTGCGCATGATATTGTTAATCAGAATTCCAGATGGATATTGGGTAATGGGAGTGCTATTAGTTTTTGGATGATACATGGATCAGTCAGAGGCCCTGCGGAATAATTTATAGACTCCATTCTCAGGTCCTTCTCCCTCAGTCCGTGAGGTGTTGCTGGATGACAACCACCACTTGTGCTCCCTGATTGATGCTAATCTGAGTCACCTGCTGCTGACTGCTGCTGCAGATATCTGTGTCTGGGTTTCGTCTATGAATGGAGCTTTCTCCACTAAGAGTGACTATAATTTATTTCGGAGCCATGGTGTTAGTCGCATGCCTCTTCTTCGCATTTGGCATCCTCTTTTCAGCAGGGGCGCATCCTTATTTTGCTGGCAGATGCTTTACAGAGCAGTCCTCATTGATTCTCGTGTTGTTGAGTGTGGTATTCCTTTACCCTCCCATTGTTGTTGTTGTAGTGCTCCGCAGGTTGAGGATATGAATCACTTATTTCTCAAAAGTGATCTTGCTAAACCGCTCTGGCAATGGCTTTCTCCTCTCCTTGTTGCTGGTCTTGGTGTTCGTGATAATATTTCTATATCTTTATGGAATATCTTGAAGTCCTGCAATCCTTCTGACCCTCATGGTTTTGTTACTATTTACTGTTCTATCCTTCTTGTTTGGGAGTTGTGGAAAACCAGGTGTAAACTGAAGTTTGAGAAGGTTAGTAATAGTCCAGCAACTATGCGCTATAATATACAAGAATGTGTCTCTCTCGCCCTGGAAGGATGACATTTAAATGCAGCTCCACTCCTCAGCAATTGGACGACATCCGCCATCTTGGTTTCCTGGTTAATGTTCCCCCTAAGATGACTAAATTGTGAGATGGATACCTCCTCTCCATGGCCTCATGCTCAACATTGACGGTGCAAGTAAAGGTAACCCGAGACCTTGTGGTGGTGGTGGAATTTTTAGAGATTCAAATGGAAATGTCTCTATGGCTTATTCTCATTACTATGGTGCTGGCTCTTCCATTTTTGCTGAGGTTCGTGCAATGCACGATGGTGTGCTTTTGGCTATTGAGAAGGGATTCGCTCTTACCAGCATTTGCTCAGATTCTTTAATTCTGGTGAACTCTCTACGTATTGGTGTTGTTCCCTCTTGGGATTGTTATAGATGGTGGAGGCCTGGTCTGGATTTTGTGCATCTTCATGGCGTTCCAGTCAATCATATTTTTAGGGAGGCCAATCAGGTGGCTAATGCTTTAGCCAATTCTGCTTGTTTCATGTGCTGTAATGAGGTCTTCTGCTCTTCTAAGCAGCTGCCTCGCCTTTGTCTTCCTGCTCTCCTTGGAGATTAGTTGGGTCTTGGGAACTTTAGGCATACATAATTGCTCTTGTTCTTTAGGGGTATACCCCGATGTCTTTGTAATTTACCCTTATTCATATATAAAATTTACGTAGCAAGTTGAGCGCCTGGGGGAGAGGTTTAACTTTGCCCTGTTGGGGTGGAGTTCACTTGACCAGTCGCTGATCTTGCTGAGCCCTTATTAAAAAAAAAATAGTAATACACTTGATGGACACAATTTTTAACACAGTAATCAAAACGCACTACAACCCCATTTTTATGAAGTGTTTTTTACTCCCTCGTAACAGTAAATATGCTTCCGGCAAGCTGAGTTCTCCGGACCTGCAGGGTCATCCAAAGTGTAGAGGGAAGTGCTTCTGACAAGAAAAAATATTGTTCGACCTCCTATCTAATTGGCTGAATATCGAATTTTATAATTTGTTGATGAATAATATTTGATGCACACCATTAAACTCAGAACCCATACATTGAGAGTTTATCCCATCACCATGATTAGGTGTCCAATCATAATAAAATTTGCGAACACACCGCCTGTCGATGGTGTGCACAAAGTATTATTGTTTGTTGACATGTGAGGACTGACCGTTCAGCCAATCAAATCGGTGAAGTTTTCTGAAGTGCAGAAGATCATGAGTTAGCTTGCGCTCGCGCTCTCTACTCTCTCGTGGAAAAAGACAGAGAAAAACCATAAAACACAAGAAACCAGCTCCCGTTTATTTATTCTTTTAATGCACGTAAATAACATGCATAAAACACAAGAAAGAAAGACAATAAAATGCATAAGAATACGAGATTCATATCAGCGTACGTAGCATGCACGAATCACGTCTGTCCAGTATCGAACAGTCTTTTTATTCAAGCGAAGACCACGTCTATCGAGCAGAACAGCGAGGGAGGCGGCCAGGAGTGGGCAGACAAGGCTCCTCCTAGTAAGGGCGGCGGCCGGGGATGTTGCCCTTCGGGTTGTACACGCACAGCATGTAGTAGCCGTCGCCACGACTGCACCGGACGCTGGCGCACCCGATCCTCCTGGAGTCGCGCCACACCAGCTGCTTGTAGTTGCGGCAGCTCCTGCCGGGGTCGCAGGTGTTAGTGCGGTAGTGGTAGTACTGCCTCTCGGCAAACCACCAGCTCACGGCGTCCCCCGCGGTGTAGCGGCGGGCGCCGCGGCCCCAGAAGGCGTTGGCGCCGTAGGGACCCTCCGGGTAGGCGAGGCGGCAGTTGCGGGCCACGCCCTGGGCGTAGTTCTGTGCATACCGAGCGAGGCCGCCGTCCCATGAGACGGGCCCGACGCCGACGCGCGAGCGCGCCGAGTTGTGGAGGCGGACCCAGTCCGCCGGGGAGCTCTGGGCGTGGGCGACGCCAACCGCGGCCAAGCAGAGAACTGCAACCAAGGCAAGCAGAGCAAGCCTTGAAGAACCCATCGCGTCGGCTGCTGCTACTTCTTCTCCACTCTATCCCTCTCTCTGATGTTGCTATTGGCGATGGTAGCTCTTTGGTGCATGGTGGGGATATTTATAGCTAAAGCTCTGTGAGACTGGTACTTCCTTCGCCTAGGTAGTCTCTACTTTTCTTATGATTTAATCGCTTCTGTGACGGAATCCAATGCCGGCTTCCCGGCTTCGACAGTACTCTCATCCGAGAATAGTCTATAACCTAACGCGGCTCAGATGTCATCATATGCATATTTGGTGAATGTTTCAAAGATGATATCGCAAGGCATGGTTCCCGCTGGTGTCCATATGCATGCATGCTTTCAAAGTTCACCTCCGTGGAACACAATGAAGAAGTCTAGATCTTACACCTTTCCTTTAAACTGCTATGAGGCAGTCTTCACTTCAGATTTTAATCATGTCTTGGCTTGGATTTGAAGATATCGTGATCGTATGAATTATCTTTCACAGCTAGCTATGGATGTTTCTTGTGGTGGTTGTTCAAGCCTACGAAGTTGTACGTGCTCCGAAGAAGGAAACCAAGTCAAATCAATAATTTATGTTTGAAAGATAAGGTTTGTATGGACTACGGTGTTTGATGTGCTCGCCATGTCGATATATATTATATATATATATATCCTGTTTCATTGCTAGTTTTAAAATCATCCTCCCGTGCTACGGCTTCGTACGTATAACTCGGCACTGCCGCAGCCAGCCATTTTCCTTTCCTTTCTCTGTAAATTACATTGATCAAGAGGCCAAGTATATGATAGATAAATGTTCGAAAAAAGGTCAATTTATGTCATTGTCTCCGAATGATCCGGAATATGACATACATCTTTGGAACGATGGCGTCTCATCCTGTACATAGAATTAGTCAAATGGAAATTGTCACACCGTATGTTAGCATTCAGCATCTCTATTAATACTCAGAAGATGAGGTCACCAAGGCTTTTCTCCTTGTAAGTGGGAATTATTCAAATGCTGTTTGTTCTAGCTTAAGACTTTTTACTGATGAACTTGGTTCCAAAAACCTTCAAGGGCCCAACAGATCTTAAGAGAGAAAGAGAGGGAGTCGAGAATGCCGAGGGGTACATGCTAGTTATGTCCACTTTACCTATGACTAGGGCTACCCATGGACATTCGCTTTATGACTTTTCAACTTGTTTCTGATTTTTTTTAGTGGATGCAAAATGATTATTTTGCATTTATTTTTCCTGGAGGAAAGCAGGTGCATGCCTACGCTGTGGAAATCGCAATCACCGCATTTTCGAGTGCCCTGTGCTGAAGGAGAAGGACAAGTGCTCGAATGGGAAGCCTGGCCGACTACAAGCTGTGCAGGAAGTGGAGACCACCGAGGAGGGTGGAGTCATGGAAGGTACACTACAAGTCATTTCTCAATCAGCATTTGTTTTGTTTGATACTGGTGCTACGTACACATTCGTTGATATCACAAGTATTTGCTGATACCATAACTGTTAAACCTGCATATATGAGTTTTGAATTGCCTGTCACAACACCACTGGAGGAGAAAACCCAATGAACAAATTTTTTCCATTAGCTGATGTAATGATTGGTAAACTCAATCTGAGAGCAGATTTGGTGTGTATGCCCATGGAAGGTTATGATGTCTTATTGGGAGCCGATTGTCTATCCATTTATGGTGCTTGTGTTGATTGTAGAAGAAGAAAGATTACATTTAGTGAATTCCCTAAATTAACATTCACGGGACGTAGACACGAGAGACACTTGTCTCTCGTCTCTGCTATTCGGACACAAAGCATGATTAGGAAGGGCTGTGTGGCATTCCTTGCCGCTATAGTAGTTGAAAAGAAAGCACCCAAAGTAGCTAACATACACATAGTGCAAGAATACTCCGACGTTTTCCCCGATGAGCTACCAGGCATTCCACTTGAATGAGATGTGAACTTCTCACCGGTGTCATGTCAGCCATATATAATGTCTCTTGATGAATTGAAAGAACTAAAGGAGCAATTGATGGAGTTACTGGAGAAAGATTTTATCAGACCGAGTCCTTCCCCTTGGGGAGCACCCGTGTTATTCGTCAAGAAGAAGGATGGATCTATGAGGTTATGCATTGAGTACAGCAGTTGAATCAGTGGACTATCAAGAACAAATACCCTCTGTTTCATGTCGATGAGTTATTTGATCAAATATCTGGAGCTAAGTACTTTTCTAAGATTGACCTTAGGTCTGGATATCATCAGATGAGAATCAAAGATGCAGATATTTATAAGACAACTTTCAGGAGCACGTACGAACATTATGAATTTGTAATAGCTAGCCATTACAGGCGGTTCATTACAGGCGGTTCATTACGAAAGGAGAACCCCTATGTCTGGAGCAAGGATTGTGAGAAGAGCTTCCAGACATTGAAGAAATGCTTAACTTCTGCACCTGTCCTCGCACTACCAGTTGAAGGCGCAAGATTCTCAGTCTACACTGATAAATCTGGAATCGGTCTAGGCTGTGTTTTAATACAGAATGAAAAGATCTGGAGACATTACCCTGTCCTTGACATGGAACTAGCTGCCGTTGTATTTGCATTAAAGATCTAGAGACATTACCTCTATGGAGAACAATTTATTGTCTATTCAGATCACAAAAGCCTAAAGTATTTTGTGACGGTCTTGGATATTTATGCCCATTAAGGCTCCATATCCAGATCCGCCTGCCGCGAATGGATCGAAGTCTCGCAAGGGATAGCTCACACAAGTGTCCAGTAAGAATATAAAAGACAACTACACAGTATAAGACACAAGAAAGTACATGTGCTCATACCTGCATATAACAATTTACAACTGTCCCATTACATTATTACATGTACACTTAAAAAATACAACTACCTGGGGCATACTCCGAGGGAGCACAAGCTCACACAACACTAACTACTACACTACTGCTGGTGGTACAAGTCTGCCACAACGCCGCTGCAAGCCAAACACACGGCAAGCCCTGAAAAGAACTGTAGGGGAGTGAGCCTCAACAAGTCACAAGCTCAGTAGGGGCTACCCAGAACAACAACAAACCATGGACACCTCAACCCCAGAGGGTCTCATTGGCAATGCCAATAGCCAAACCATTTCATGCTCACAACAATTGTATTTAAACTACAATTAAATATAAACACCTTAATCAAACATAACCTTGGAAGGTAAGAAGAAGCAACAAGACTAGTTTCACATCACTAGTCCACTCAACAACAGTAACGCCTAGGCCTCAAGCCTCACAGGCAAACCAAAGTCACAACAAACCATTTAAGCTATAAGCCACACAAGCAAATCACTGCCTAGGCTATAAGCTTCACAGGCGAGTCTTAAGTACGTGGGTGACAGGACTGCTAACCAAAAGCTGTCCCTTTATACCCCAAACCACACTACGTCGAAAGCTACACACGAGATAACAGGACTGGCTATCACGAAGCCAATCCATAACACACTAAAACCATAATTGGAATCTTACCCGAGAAAGGGGAAAACACAACGAGTGGAAGGTTACACCACACGACCTTCACGGAACACAATTCCACATCAATACCAGAACAAAATGGTATATGACGTACCACCACAAACCATTACCCACACGGGGTACAGGTACCTATTACCACAAGGTACCATCACAGAAACTGCAAGTAAACTAGTGCCGTAACAGGGCAAACCATAGCGAGCTAAACACATTTGTTAAGTCAACACTCACCAACTATAACCAAAACTGTGCCACCACTCGGGCACACCACAAGCTATAATCGCAGGGCACACCTCGAACGAGTCAACCCTCGGCTACGAGTCACAAACTCACGAACCACAACTACTGGCAAAGCACGAGTTGAAAAGAAACGACGCCACCACCGGGAACGGACTACTGGCTGATCAGGCCAGTATCCAACCCGGACAACACAACACAAGAACAACCTCTCAGTCTCGCAGTCACGGACGAAAGTCCAACTGCCGCTCCACGAGAACAAGTCAAACAACTGTGGAGACCAACCAACACCACTCCTGCAGACACATAGCTGCAGGTCCATGCCTGGCACCTTTAGGGTCTCTGGCCGGAGCACCCTAAAGTGAGCACTGGAAAACAGGACTAGCTGGGGACCAGTGTCGACTACTGGTGTCCGTACCCCCAACTACGAGCGCGCTACAAGCAACTGCACACCCACAAACACAAGCCGCTGCCCTACTGTCGTCTTTCCCTCAGCCGGACGTACAACTCAAACACAGGAGTGAGGGTGTTTAGGATAGACGACACAGACCTCGACGGTACCACGCAAGTATCGGGACAAACCCCGAGCACAACAAACACACGTGCCTGGCTCACAAAGAACCTGGGGTACCCGACTAGAGAGACATTCCGGAATAGGCGCCGGACCACCGCACTCGGCTAGCACAAATCACGATACTTATATGTTCCATCTTTATTACAAACCACGGTACATATGTGAGGAATAGCTTGTTCTGGTCACACGTGACTCACAAGCTAACCTACACCAAAACACATATAACCATATTAATAATAACACCACGACCTGCCATCGGTCACCTTGTGACAGTGGAGGTCACACTAAACACTGACCATAATAATCACATAATAATCATACTTACACTTTACTAATCATCCATCGAGGATAACTTATAGAAGATCCTAAAGGATCAAGGCGAGGTTCAGACATGAACCTCATCGCCACAATAGCACGAACTAACCATAATAATTAATATATAATAAACATGATAACGTACGATGTGCCATGCACATACAAACCACACGCACGACATCCAAACCACGTAGACACCACGTGTATAATACACCAACCAGGTGCACCACACGTCATTCACGTAAACAACATGTCCAACACATGGACAACACACTCCAAGAGCGTTATGGGTGCCAATGCACCACACATACTACGTAAACACCAAATCGATTACGCATATAACATATTAACCGCGTAAAACATGCCCACCTTGTGAGTAATACGCTCCATGAGCGTAACAAGTGCATTGGCTCTACCTGTCATTGCCATGCACAACAAATACGAATAATCATTTAACCGCAACATTAAAAACATACATGTCCAGACCTCTCGGCTGAGGTCGCGACAAGGGGTCAGGTCGCCTTCAGAACGTGACGCCCCGACCTATCGCAATGGGGAAACCCTGTGGCGATGGGTCGGCCTATCGCGACCATGTCGCGACAGCAAGGTCTGTCGCCTTCACAGGCGTAAACCTAATCTGGGAGGAACTCTACAGATTACCACTCCAGACCATTCAAATCATGCTTAATTCACGTTTTACATGCTTTAATGGTTACCCTAGCATGGTATCTACTGTTCTTTAAGCTTTAAACGAATCAAATCCCACCACAAGCATTCCACACAATCAAATGAGGTAGAAACACCCTACATTCGTGAAGAACGCAAAAACCGGAGATCCCTCGGCATTTTCCCCGCTCCGCACAACGTCCTCACGGCGAAAGCGCGCCGAGAACTCCACCAGAACCTCGAATCGCCAAGAAACCCCGCAGCAGCTCCCCCCCTTGGTCGAGCAGAGCCTGTGGAAGCTCTGTTCGACCGGGGTTCTTAAATACAACACAACGGTTAAGAACGCGACGTAGCCCTACGTCGCTACCTGAACGCGATGTGGGAGGCCGTCGCCTTCACATTCCTGACATCAGCAGGCCACCCAGCGCACGACACTTGGCGCGCATGCAGACGTCGACGCTCAACGACGGCAATAGGAACGCGACCACCAGGGCTGTCGCGTTAAGAACGCGACGCATACCCCTGTCGCGTTCACAGGCAGAAAACCTATGAGCGCTTTGGGCCCAATGGCCGGCCCACCAAGCCTCACAACATGCGCAAACACCTGAAACACGTACTAATGGGCCACACATTGGTCACCAAACCCACTAAACCTGGATCCCCAAGGATCCGAAAAATGCGCGACGTTACATTATTATCACCTAAAAAGAAATGTCGTCCTCGACATACAAAGCAAATCACAACAAACTGGATTATCACTTAAAAAGAAATAAGATCGTATACAGAACAAGAAGGATACTCTTTCTCTGCATCAGCCTTTTAATTCATCTGTCCATTTCCATCCTTGCTTTGCTCTTTCCTTTTCTTTCAATTCATTTCACAATTACTTTGCTCTGTCGATTCCATTACCTTTCCTTACCTTTCAATTGTAGGTGATTCTACCTTGCCAATGACGCTTTATCTCCTTGGACTGAACCTACTTTCACACTTTCTGGGTTGTGTTTGCAACATTTCTTTCTGAGCCATTTCTTTCTGCTTAAATCCTTTCATTTTATTCCACTACCTTTGGATGTTCTTTCGTGCTAAACCTTGCTTAAATTCTCGAGTTTCTTATGCCCATTCCATTACTCACTTGTCATTGCTAGCCATTATTCTGCTTTATCTGCATTCACATACTTAACTGTCTGACCTGTTCGTTGCGGTCCCACCACGCTTCCGCTGCGCCACTCTGATTATACAAAATATTTGACAAAATATTTCATAAATTCTGCTTCCATTACTATTCACAATTGCTATGCACTTTCACTATTATTCTGATTCCGGTTAATTTCAATACAGATTGCTTTACTTGCTCAATCAATATTGGAAAACAATATCAAAATTTCCAAACTACTTTTTCCAATACTTCAATTCTAATTGTGCCAAATTACACTGCTTAGCTAACTTTACGCATATTATCTTTATTTCAATCAGATCAGATGACACCTTAAATCGTTCACTGTTTATCTGATTGCATTTTTTTCTTTCTATACCTGACGGTTTCAATTTCAATTCAGCCATGCTCAGATCTGTACATTATTCCTTAATTGTTCTGCCTTTTATTCTTATATCAAATTTTAAAATACTACCTTGAGAAAACACTTCTGCTTAAACTATCCCATTTTCTGTCTGCTGCCATGCAAACTCTTACTGATCACTTCCTCAGTCCTTCAGTTACATCTGTTGTAACGTCGCGTGCTTTTCGGATCCTTACGGATCATGTGTGCAATGGTTGTGGTGGCCATTGTGAGGCCAGTGTGGTGTAGACGCATGGTGTGTGCAGGTGTGGTGCAGGTTAGGTCCCGAAATGAAATAGGACCTGCTGCAGTTGAGTAGGAGTTGGCGGCCAGGTATGGCCGTTGACTTGTTGGCGTCCAGGTAAGTTGCCGTTGACTGCATGAACTTAACGGCATAAGATATGGACGTTTGTGGTGGCGGTTGCCCTAAGCGGCAGAAGGGTTGATGCCAACCTGTGAAATCTGCAAGTTATAGGGTCACCCGAGGGCAGGTTTTCCACCCTGTTCTCTCTCTCCCTTGCCTGGATATCATGTCTCTTGCTTCCCTGATGCTTCCAAGAGCTATAAAAGGATAATTGGGAGATTGTGGAACATGTGGCGTTGAAAAATCGGACGAGGAAACACCGTGGCGTGGTGTAATTGCCGTCGGAGCTCGCAGAGGACTCGGCGTGAACCAGGGATCTTTAGGTGTTTTTAAGCGTGTTCAGAGGTAGGGGCTGAAAATCTTGGCGTCCACATCGATAGTCTCCAAGTTCATTAGCCGAGATATAGACGGCCATATTCCCTGCCGTCTACTTTCTGTAAGCGGCAGTCGATGTTGCCGCCAACATATGTATAAGTAGAAATGGCTGATTATGGTATTTATCGATAATGAATGGTGCGTTGGCACCTGTAGTGCACTGAGTGCATACGGTTTCGGTGTTTAGCATACAGGGTATGCAGATTGTTACTCACTTTCGAGGCTGCGTGTTGTTCACGCGAGTCCAGTTGGGTTCACATATAGTGGACCGTTGTTACCTGAGGTTTATGTGATGTTTCACGTGGTTTGTGTGTGACGTGCACGTGGTTTTGTGTACGTGGCAAGTAGTACGACGCCTACCATGGTTACCTCTCCAGTTGGGTGCCCCAGGTTCTTTGTGATCCAGGCTGTTAGCTCAGGGCTTTGTCCCAGTACTTGTGTTGTACCGTCGAGGTCTTTGTCGTCTGACCTGGACACCCTCACTTCTGTGTTTGAGTTGTACGTCCGGCTGAGGGAAAGACGACAGTGGGACAGTGACACTTGTGTTTGTCTTTAGTCACTTGTAGCGCGCTCGTAGTTGGGGGTACGGACACCAGTAGTCGACACTGGTCCCCAGCTAGTCCTTTTCCAGTGCCTCACTCTAGCAAGCCGAGGCCAGGGTCTCTGGAGGTGTTAGGCATGGGCCTGCGACTGTGTGGTCCACAGGTGGTGGTGTTTAGTTGGTCTCCACAGTTGCTTGACCTTTTCACGTGGAGCGGCAGCAGGACCTTTCGTCCGTGGCTGCGAGACTGAGAGGTAGACCTGTGTTAGCTTGTCCGAGTCAATCTTTGGTGTCGCGAACCAGTTCACGTGACTCGTGTGTGGCGGTCTCTACTGTAGCTCGTACACCTGTTTAGGTTTGCCGTTTATTTATTTCAGTTGTTTTACGTAGTCGCAAACGGTGAGTACTTTTACAGCTTTAATATCTTGCTTAGTTGTTCTATAAATTGTTGGTACTGTTTACTGCTTTTGTATCTGTGGTTTTGGTTTTCTCGGTGTTGGGGGAGTTCCCTACTGAGCAAGTGACTAGCGAGGCTCACCCCTACCCCCACAGGTGAGAGCGAGGAGGACGTTTCTCGACCGTCATCCAGTTCAGAGCCACGTCGTAGAGGTGCAGGGTCAGTACCTCCAACTGTGTAGTAGCAGCTCCAGCAGTGTAGTGTAGCTAGTTTGTTTACTTTCTTCAGTTGTACCTCGGGGTATGCCCCAGGCTCTTGTACTTTCTTTCAGTTTTTATGGAAATATGGCTATGTAAACTTGTGAATTATGTATGTGAAATGGTGTGTTCCTTTGTGTTTACACGGACTATGGTTTGGTATCCCTTGCGAGGCTTCGGCCCGTTCGCGGGAGGCGACTCGGATCAAGTACGTTATTGGTTTAACGGGCTTGGTCGAGGTGTTCCGCCATAGTTGGTATCAGAGAAAGGTCCGTGTTAATATAAGTGAACTAGAAAGATACATAGCCTTATTTCGGTCTTTGTACACTGCTGGTAGGGACCCTGGTTTCTGATAATTTGTTGTTGTGATTTTGTTTGAGCAGAAATTTCTGAAATGGCTGATAGAAGAGATTGGGGTGGTGGAGGAGATGATCTAGAGGAAAGTACCCAGCGTATGATAGAGAGGATCTGGGAAAGCCTCACGGATATTCGAGCAAGGATGGATCAGCAAGCGCCGGTTCCGCCGGTTGTAGTACCGCCTGGGGATGGAGAGACTGTACCTGTTGCTCCGGTTCCGCCAAGAGTGGAGGTGCCTTTTGTAGCACCCTTGCCACCACCACCACCAGTGTTATTAGTGGAAGAACCCGTGATGTAGGTGGAGAAGTTTCTGAGATTGCAACCGCCTACTTACTCAGGAGGGCCGAATCCAGATACAGCGGAACACTGGGTTCATGAGATCGAAAGGGTCTTTGCGACCATGAGATGTTCGGCAACAGATAAAGTTGTGTTAGCTGCTTATCAGTTGCGGGGTTTTGCATTGGAATGGTGGCGACTGAAGATGCAGACCACCTTTGCAGGTAGGACAGAAGATGTTATTACTTGGTCGGAATTTCTTGATGTATTTAACGATACATTCTTTCCAATCCAAGTACAGCAAGTGAAGAGAGAGCAGTTTCGGACACTCCAGCAAGGTAACTCTTCAGTTTTAGAGTACCAGATGAGATTTATGGCACTTAGCCGATATGCACCTTATGTAGTATCAGATAATAATATGATGGTTGAGTATTTCATTAGAGGTTTGATAGTAGAGTTGCAGGATGCAATTGTACCTCTCATGTGTAAGACAGTTGAAGAAGCAGCCAGAGAGCAGCTACGTTGGAGAGGTCTATTCGGACTCGTCAGGCGGGCGAGTCAGGCTCAGGTAGTTTCCGGCTACCGCAGCAGTCAGTAGACGAGTAAGGGTAAAGCACCAGCAGGACCTTCTTCATCAGGCTTTGGTAAATGGGGCAGAAATTGAAGCAAGCATTTAAGGTAAAGGAACAGGATGGGGAGGTCGACAGCATTTCAGCAAGGTCGTGGTAGGCCAGAGGTGGAGGAGTCGCAGCAGAGCACTGCCAGGCACCCATTACTCCACCAGGATATAGATGCTATAATTGCAATCAGCTGGGACATTTGATCCGCAATTGCCCCTATCCAAGAGAGTATGGGTATGGAAAGGTGTGCAGCAGTAGCAGCCTCAGCAGTTTCAGCAGCCACATGCAGGTCGTGGCAGAGGAGTACCGCAGCAGCGAGGAAGGGGCTGGGTTATGGCTATCACCCGAGCCCAGGCGGAGGCATCGAATATGATAGAAGGTACTATACCTCTTTATGATTACTCAGCAAGAGTTTTATTTGATTCGAGTGCCTCTCATTCTTTCATTTCCGAAGAATTTTTGGATTGCATGGCTCATCCTTTAGAGGAAAAGTCTTGTGAGTTAGTAGTGGAGGTTCCCTCGGGTGAGTTCCTGCTTACTTCGAGCTATATAGATGAAGCTCCTGTTATGATTAAAGGGAATCAGATGCCGGGTCGGTTGTATGCCCTGCAGTTGTCAGATTATGATATTATCTTGGGTATGGATTGGCTTGAGATGTATGGAGCAATGCTAGATTGCAGAAAGAAAAGGATCAGGTTTTGTCATCCTAATGGTGCAGTATTTGAATATCAAGGTATGCTTTTTTATACCTCTAAGTTTCTAATTTCTGCAATTAAAGCTAGAAAGTTGATAAATGCTGGATGTGTGGCTTATTTAGCCTCGATAAGTCTGGTAGAAGCTGGTCAGTCAGTGGAAGCAGTTTCCGTGGTTAGGGAATTTGCTGATGTTTTTCCTGAAGATTTGCCTAGTTTAGCTCCACATAGAGAGGTGGACTTTACTATTGAGTTGCTGCCAGGTACCATGCTGATCTCTAAAGCTCCATATCGGATGGCACCAGCAGAACTTAAAGAGTTGAAAAAGCAATTAGAAGAGCTGTTGCAGAAAGGGTTCATTAGACCAAGTCATTCCCCGTGGGGAGCGCCGGTGTTGTTTATGAAAAAGAAAGATGAAAGTTTTCGGATGTGTATTGATTATAGAAAGTTGAATGATGTGACCATTAAGAATAAGTACCGTTGTCGAGGATAGATGATCTGTTGATCAGTTGCAATCAGCAAGGTATTTTCTAAAATTGATTTGAGGTCCGGGTACCATCAGTTGAGAATTAAAGAGGAGGATATAGATAAACAGCTTTCAGAACCAGATATGGTCACTATGAGTTTGTGGTTATGCCATTTGGGTTGACCAATGCTCCTGCAGGTTTTATGGATCTGATGAATAGAATCTTTCATCCATATTTATACCAATTTATTGTGGTCTTTATTGATGATATTCTGATTTATTCAGCATCTGAAGAGGAGCATGCAGCTCATTTGAGGTTTACTCTGCAATTGTTAAGGGATAACCAGTTGTTTGCCAAATTCAATAAGTGTGAATTTTGGCTGAAAGAAATTCAATTTCTGGGTCATGTTATCTCAGCTAAAGGAGTAGCAGTAGACCCAAGTAAAGTGGAAGCAGTGATGAGATGGGAAGTGCCTAAGACAATAACTGAGATTAGAAGTTTTCTGGGATTAGCAGGTTATTATAGGCGCTTTATTCAAGATTTTTCTAAGATTGCGGCACCTATGACCAAGTTGACCAGGAAAGGTGTGCCTTTTGTCTGGTCCGGTGAATGTCAGAAAAGTTTTATGGAATTAAAGAAAAGACTTACAACAGCACCCATATTGACATTACCGGCAGGAAGTGGTGGTTTTGTAATATATACAGATGCTTCAAGAAGAGGTCTTGGCACAGTGCTTATGCAGCATGGCAAGGTGATAGCTTATGCGTCCAGACAGTTAAAGCCGGCAGAAGAAAATTACCCCACTCATGATTTGGAGTTGGCAACAGTTGTTTTTGCCTTAAAGATGTGGAGGCATTATCTATATGGCGAGAGATTTGAGATCTTTACAGATCATAAAAGTTTAAAGTATATTTTCTCACAGAAAGATTTGAACCTTCGTCAACGCAGATGGATTGAATATTTGAAAGATTATGATTTCAGTTTGCCTTACCATCCGGGTAAGGCCAATGTTGTAGCAGATGCCTTGAGCAGAAAGGCATATATAAATCTGATGATGATTAAAGAATGGAAGCTGTATGAAGAAATAGTGGAGAACTCCTTGTATGTGCCCAGTAGTCAGCGACGGGCAATACTAGCTGCTAGTGCTGTAGAGCCGTCCTTGTATTGGCAGATTGTTGAGGCTCAGAGGGCAGATGTAAATTTAGCTGAGATTGTGAAAATGGAAGGGGTTACCATTGATGATAATTGTGTGGTTAGGCTCAGAGGCAGGTTGTTTGTTCCGGCAGAAAGAGAAATAAAGCAGCGAGTGTTGGAAGAGGCTCATAAATCTAGGTACACTATCCATCCGGGTAGTACTAAAATGTACCATGATTTGAGGAAGCATTTCTGGTGGCCTCATATGAAAAAGGAAATAGCAGAGTTTGTTGCAAGGTGTGCTATCTGTCAACAGATTAAAGCAGAATATCAGAAGCCTGGAGGTTTATTGCAACCGTTGCCCATTCTACAGTGGAAATGGGATGATATTGCCATGGACTTTGTGGCAGGTTTGCCAAGATCGGGTTCCGGACATAATGGAATATGGGTATTTGTTGACAGGTTGACCAATGTGTGCAGATTAGTGGCAGTAAGTATGTCTTGGACAGTGGATAGATTAGCAAAGGTTTATGTTGAAAGAATTGTTCCACTGCATGGTATTCCGAAGACTATTATGTCTGGTAGAGATCCAAGATTTACTTCTGATTTTTGGAGGAGTCTGCAGAAAGTAATTGGTACTGAGCTGAGATATAGCTCCGCTTATCATCCCCAGACAGATGGTCAGACAGAGAGGACTATTCAGACGATTGAAGATATGTTAAGGGCTTGTTGTTTAGTTTGGGGAGGTGGTTGGGAGCATCATTTGGGAATTGTTGAGTTTGCTTATAATAATAGTTATCATACCAGTCTTGGGATGGCACCGTATGAAGTTTTATATGGAAGGCCATGTAGAACCCCATTGAACTGGCATGAAGTGGGAGAAAGGCAGTTAGTGGGTCCTGAATTGATTCAGCAAACCACAGAAGTAGTGAAACTTATTAAGGAAAAATTGCAGGTAGCTCAAAGCAGGCAAAAGAGTTATGCAGATAATCGGAGGAGACCACCTCAGTTTGAAGTGGGAGATTTTGTTTTCTTGAAAGTTTCCCCGAGTAAAGGTATTATGAGATTTGGCAAGACTGGAAAGTTGAGCCCAAGGTATGTGGGACCTTTCCAGGTGATTGAGAGAATTGGGGAAACCGCTTATAGGCTGGATTTGCCAGCAGATTTTGCGGATGTCCATGATATATTTCATGTTTCTATGTTAAGAAAGTGTATTAGAGATCCAGCTCAGATAATCAGATATCAAGGTGGTGACCTGAGGCCAGATATGACTATGCCAGAGTATCCGGTACAGATCACGGATCGAAAGATAAAGAAGTTGAGAAATAAAGAAATTGAGCTAGTCAAAGTGAGATGGGAAAATACGTTGGGTGGTGAGGATACCTGGGAATTAGCCGAGGAGATGGCTAAAGGGTATCCCTATCTGTTTGAATAAGCTTTTGTATTTCTTTTTAGATGATAGTATTTGTAAAGGTGTGTATGTTTAAGTTGTTTAAATTTGAATTGTGTTATGAATTTCGAGGTCGAAATTTCTTTTTAGATGATAGTAATGTAACGTCGTGTGCTTTTCGGATCCTTGCGGATCATGTGTGCAATGGTTGTGGTGGCCATTGTGAGGCCAGTGTGGTGTAGACGCGTGGTGTGTGCAGGTGTGATGCAGGTTAGGTCCCGAAATGAAATAGGACCTGCTGTAGTTGAGTAGGAGTTGGCGGCCAGGTATGGCCGTTGACTTGTTGGCGTCCAGGTAAGTTGCCGTTGACTGCATGAACTTAACGACATAAGATATGGACGTTTGTGGTGGCGGTTGCCCTAAGCGGCAGAAGGGTTGACGCCAACCTATGCAATCTGCAGGTTATAGGGTCACCTGAGGGCAGGTTTTCCACCCTGTTCTCTCTCTCCCTTTCCTGGATATCATGTCTCTTGCTTCCCCAATGCTTCCAAGAGCTGTAAAAGGATAATTGGGAGATTGTGGAACGTGTGGCGTTGAATAATCGGACGAGGAAACACCGTGGCGTGGTGTAATTGCCGTCGGAGCTCGCGGAGGACTCGGCGTGAACCAGAGATCTTTAGGTGTTTTTAAGCGTGTTCAACGGTAGGGGACGATCCCATTAGAGTTTCTAAATCGTTAAAACATGCATAGGAAACATGTAAAAGCCTGTTAATTCAGTTTTTGGGTAAAGGTTCCTTATGCGGGGTTTTAAGAGTGTTTGATGGAATTTGATGGTTAATCATGTGGTTCTAATCTTAAAATGATGCATGTTTGATTTAGGAAAGAGTTTCCTTATGTTTTCTCGTTGTTTTGATGGTTGTAAATCCTGTAGAATCGATTTAGGGTTTCTGTAAGAGCAGAGGCTGAAAATCTTGGCGTCCACATCGATTGTCACCAAGTTCATTAGCCGAGATATAGACGGCCATATTCCCTGCCGTCTACTTTCCGTAAGCGGCAGTCGATGTTGCCGCCAACATATGTATAAGTAGAAATGGCTGATTATGGTATTTATCGATAATGAATGGTGCGTTGGCACCTGTAGTGCACTGAGTGCATACGGTTTCGGTGTTTAGCATACAGGGTATGCAGATTGTTACTCACTTTCGAGGCTGCGTGTTGTTCACGCGAGTCAAGTTGGGTTCACGTATAGTGGACCGTTGTTACCTGAGGTTTACGTGATGTTTCACGTGGTTTGTGTGTGACGTGCACGTGATTTTATGTACGTGGCAAGTAGTACGACGCCTACCGTGGTTACCTCTCCAGTTGGGTGCCCCAGGTTCTTTGTAAGCCAGGCTGTTAGCTCGGGGCTTTGTCCCGGTACTTGTGTTGTACCGTCGAGGTCTATGTCGTCTGACCTGGACACCCTCACTTCTGTGTTTGAGTTGTACGTCCGGCTGAGGGAAAGACGACAATGAGACAGTGACACTTGTGTTTGTCTTTAGTCACTTGTAGCACGCTCGTAGTTGGGGGTACGGACACCAGTAGTCGACACTGGTCCCCAGCTAGTCCTTTTCCAGTGCCTCACTCTAGCAAGCCCAGGCCAGGGTCTCTGGAGGTGTTAGGCATGGGCCTGCGACCGTGTGGTCCGTAGGTGGTGGTGTTTAGTTGGTCTCCACAGTTGCTTGACCTTTTCACATAGAGCGGCAGCTGGACCTTTAGTCCGTGGCTGCGAGACTGAGAGGTAGTCATGTGTTAGCTTGTCCGAGTCAGTCTCTGGTGTCGCGAACCAGTTCATGTGACTCGTGTGTGGCGGTCTCTACTGTAGCTAGTACACTTGTTTAGGTTTGCCGTTTATTTATTTCAGTTGTTTTACGTAGTCGGCAAACGGTGAGTACTTTTACAGCTTTAATATCTTGCTTAGCTATTCTATAAATTGTTGGTACTGTTTACTGCTTTTGACCTGTGGTTTTGGTTTGCTCAGTGTTGGGGAGTTCCCTACTGAGCCAGTGACTAGCGAGGCTCACCCCTACCCCCACAGGTGAGAGCGAAGAGGACGTTTCTCGACCGTCATCCAGTTCAGAGCCGCGTCGTAGCGGTGCAGGGTCAGTACCTTCAGCTGTGTAGTAGCAGCTCCAGCAGTGTAGTGTAGCTAGTTTGTTTACTTTCTTCAGTTGTACCTCGGGGTATGCCCCAGGCTCTTGTACTTTCTTTCAGTTTTTATAGAAATATGGCTATGTAAACTTGTGAATTATGTATGTGAAATGGTGTGTTCCTTTGTGTTTACATGGACTGTGGTTTGGTATCCCTTGCGAGGCTTCGGCTCGTTCGCGGGAGGCGGACTCAGATCAAGTACGTTATTGGTTTAACGGGCTTGGTCGAGGTGTTCCGCCACATCTGTTCTATAATCTATCATACTCTTTCTTTTCCAAATTAATAATCTGCCAACTGTACCTGCCATGTATCCTTCTCAATTATTCTATTACTTAGCTATTCGTCCTGTACTGTACCATTCACACAACAGTTCATACAAACACTCTTCATTGAAGATTGCCAAAGCTATAATTTAAAGTCAATCTCTTTAAATATCGTAACTAGCTCTGCATGATTTCTCTATTCCACTTAGCTTAATATTGCTCAATGGCTTCTTAGCTAATCCATTTCTTTTCATTCTGACCCACATAACTCTATCTTGCTATGAACATTCTTAATCTTAGCTTCAATCTTTTTCAAACACAAGCTTTACCTTTTCTCTGCTCAAACTATTATCAATTACTAATCAACAATAACCTTATCTGTAACACTGTATTTCTTAACGAACCAATCTATGCAATTCTCATAAACTGTTACTTGCCAAACTAATATCTTTCTTACGGAGTTGTCAGAAAAGTCCACTATGCACTGATCTTCTTTTACCCTTTCTTTGCTTAACTGACCACCTCTGCTCAAACCTCTAATTATCAAAACACCCTTATCTTCATCGGACGATCATAGTTCTTTGTTCTTCTGTTTACCCACACTTCATTTGAAGTCAACCTATCTCACTTAATCATTCTCAACTTGCCAGAGCATTAATCACATTATTACTCAAGCTACTTCTCAATTCTTACTAACACAAATTTCAAACAATACCTCTGCCAAGGCCCTCATCGGCAACTTATCACACACACACTATTCCTTACTAGTAACATTCTGCTGATCTATCGCAGTAACACCCTATACTTGTCTCTGTTAACTCAGTACTTTACTAACATATATCAGGCATATCCCTTTTAGGGTACTACTTTACCTTTATCCTCTAATCTCTGCAACTGAAAACCTTTAAACACTATACTCTAACTATACTAGTGCCAGGGTGCTACCACACAACTTATGCCATTATCCACGCTATGGCTCAACAACTGCTCACAACTGCCAATTTAACAAACAGAAACACACGGTTTATGAGCCAAAGGCTCACATAAAAACTACTTTATATCACACAAAACCTCAGACTTACTACTAGCAGTGGACATTAATCCATATATTGGGACATTGTAACTTCAATGTCTTTTCATATTCTAACTGGACATTGCTCTGATACCAACTGTGACGGCCCTGGATATTTATACCCATTAAGGCTCCATATCCAGATCCGCCTCCCGCGAATGGACCAAAGTCTCGCAAGGGATAGCTCACACAAGTGTCCAGTAAGAATATAAAAGACAACTACATAGTATGAGACACAAGAAAGTACATGTGCTCATGCCTGCATATAACAATTTACAACTGTCCCATTACATTATTACATGTCCAATTAAAAAGTACAACTACCTAGGCATACTCCGAGGGAGCACAAGCTCACACACACTAACTACTACACTACTACTGCTGGTGGTACAAGTCTGCCACAATGCTGCTGCTGCAAGCCAAACACACGCAGCCCTGAAAAGAACTGTAGGGAGTGAGCCTCAACAAGTCACAGGCTCAGTAGGGGCTACCCAGAACAACAACAAATCACGGACACCTCAACCCCAGAGGGTCTCATTGGCAATGCCAATAGCCAAACCATTTCATGCTCACACAATTGTATTTTAACTACAATTAAATATAAACACTTAATCAAACATAACCTTGGAAGGTAAGAAGAAGCATAGGACTAGTTTCACATCACTAGTCCACTCAACAACAGTGACGCCTAGGCCTCAAGCCTCACAAGCAAACCACAGTCACAACCAACCATTTAAGCTATAAGCCACACAAGCAAATCACTGCCTAGGCTATAAGCTTCACAGGTGAGTCTTAAGTACGTGGGTAATAGGACTGCTAACCAAAAGCTAGCCCTTTATACCCCAAACCACACTACGTCGAAAGCTACACACGAGATAACAGGACTGGCTATCACGAAGCCAATCCATAACACACTAAAACCATAATTGGAATCTTACCCGAGAAAGGGGAAAACACAACGAGTGGAAGGTTACACCACACGACCTTCACGGAACACAATTCCACGTCAATACCAAAGCAGACTGGTATATGACGCATGGTTTGCTGGTGCGCCGATTCGGGGCGAATCGGATTCGCCCTGATGCGATCCGATTCGCCCAGAATCGAGGCGAATCGGGTCCGATTCGCATATGATTATTATGTATATTATATTTATGTATGTGTGTCGGCAGGGTTGTCAGGATCCTCTTCAGACAGGGTTGCCAGGATCCCCTTATTTACCTGAATATCATTTAAGTAAATGTTTCATTTACTTAAGATATTACATGTAAATAAGAAGTACCCCCATTTGAATCTAATAAAAATATCAAAAAAATCATATCTCTTACTAATAAAAAGTCACTCTCCTATCAAAGAAGAAAATCGCGATTTCGATGATTTTAGCGAAATGCTAACTTTTTAATCTCTCAAATTTGATCTATCTAATAATTTGATAATTCAAATAACCATATGGAACACTAAAATCCAAAGTCCGGTAAAAAAGTCAAACGTGCATGTGACTTCTCCAAGGAGCCGCTCTCCTACTGACAGTACTTAGTCTGTTTGAGACCTCTTAAGATTTGGTCAAACCTAAACTATCATCACTCAAATTCATGAGAATTGTCACTTTCTAGTTTCTTTTCATTAGAAAGTGAAAAATCTCATGAGTTTAGGTGATGATATCTTAAGTTTGACCAAATCTTAAGATGCCTCGAGCAGACTAAGTGTTGTCAGTAGGAGAGCGGCTCCCTTGAGAAGTCACATGCACGTTTGACTTTTTTTACCGGACTTTGAATTTTAGTGTTCCATATGGTTTATTTGAATTATCAAATTTTAGATAGACCAAATTATGAGAGATTAAAAGTTAGCATTTCGCTAAAATCATCGAAATCGTGATTTTCTTCTTCGATGAGAGAGTTGACTTTTTATTCATAAGAGATATGATTTTTTTGATATTTTTATTGGATTCAAAAATGGGGGGTACTTTCTTATTTACATGTAATAATTAAGTAAATGTAACATTTACTTAAATGATATCAGGTAAATAATGGATCCTGACAACCCTGCCTGAAGAGGATCCTGAGCCCTGACTCTTGACAACCCTGCCTAAAGAGGTATCAGACGAATCGAGGCGAATCAGGGAGCGGATCGTGGCGGATCCATGCGAATCGGATCCATGCGGATCACAAGTCGCCCCCCCTGATCCGCTCCGATTCGGGGGAATCGGGCCGATTCGCCCCGCCATGACAAACCATGAATTATGACGTACCACCACAAACCATTACCCACACGGGGTACAGGTACCTATTACCACAAGGTACCAGCACAGAAATCGCAAGTAAACCAGTGCCGTAACAGGGCACACCATAGCGAGCTAAACACATTTGGTAAGTCAACACTCACCACTATAACCAAAACTGTGCCACCACTCGGGCACACCACAAGCTACAATCGCAGCCACAACTGTGCCAACACCAGGGCACACCTCGAACGAGTCAAACCTCGACTACGAGTCACACACTCACGAACCACAACTAGTGGCAAAGCACGAGTCAGAAAGGAACGACGCCACCACACAGGAACGGACTACTGGCTGATCAGGCCAGTATCTAACCCGGACAACACAACACAAGAACAATCTCTCAGTCTCGCAGTCACGGACGAAAGGTCCAACTGCCGCTCCACGAGAACAAGTCAAACAACTGTGGAGACCAACCAACACCACTCCTGCAGACACACAGCTGCAGGTCCATGCCTGGCACCTTTAGGGTCTCTTGCCGGAGTACCTTAAAGTGAGGCACTGAAAAACAGGACTAGCTGGGGACCAGTGTCGACTACTGGTGTCTGTACCCCCAACTATGAGCGCGCTATAAGCGACTGCACACCCACAAACACAAGCCCCTGCCCTACTGTCGTCTTTCCCTCAACCGGACGTACAACTCAAACACAAGAGTGATGGTGTCCAGGACAGACGACACAGACCTCGACGGTACCACGCAAGTACCGGGACAAACCCCGAGCACAACAAACACACGTGCTTGGCTCACAAAGAACCTGGGGTACCCGACTAGAGAGGCATTCCGGAATAGGCGCCGGACCACCACACTCGGCTAGCACAAATCACGATACTTACATGTTCCATCTTTATTACAAACCACGGTACATATGTGAGAAATAGCTTGTTCTGGTCACATGTGACTCACAAGCTAACCTACACCAAAACACATATAAACCATATTAATAATAACACCACGACCTGCCATCGGTCACCTTGTGACAGTTGAGGTCACACTAAACACTGACCACAACAATCACATAATAATCATACTTACACTTTACTAATCATCCATCGAGGATAACTTATAGAAGATCCTAAAGGATCAAGGCTAGGTTCAGACGTGAACCTCATCGCCACAATACCACGAACTAACCATAATAATTAATATATAATAAACACAATAACGTACGATGTGCCATGCACATACAAACCACATGCACGACATCCAAACCACGTATACACCACGTGTATAATACACCAACCAGGTGCACCACACGTCATTCACGTAAACAACATGTCCAACACATGGACAGCACACTCCAAGAGTGCTACGGTTGCCAATGCACCACACATACTACGTAAACACCAAACCGATTACGCATATAACATATTAATCACGTAAAACATGCCCACCTTGTGAGTAATACGTTCCATGAGCGTAACAAGTGCACTAGCTTTACCTGTCATTGCGATGCACAACAAATACGAATAATCATTTAACGACAACATTAAAAACATATGTCCAGACCTCTCGGCTGAGGTCGCGACAAGGGGTCAGGTCGCCTTTAGAACGCGACGCCCCGACCTGTCGCAATGGGGAAACCCTATCGCGATGGGTCGGCCTGTCGCGACCATGTCGCGACGGCAAGGTCTGTCGCCTTCACATGCGTAAACCTAATCCGGGAGGAACTCCACAGATTACCACTCCAGACCATTCAAATCATGCTTAATTCACATTTTACATGCTTTCATGGATACCCTAGCATGGTATCTACTGTTCTTTAAGCTTTAAACGAATCAAATCCACACCATGAGCATTCCACACAATCAAATGAGGTAGAAACACCCTACCTTCACGAAGAATGTAAAAACCGGAGATCCCTCGGCATTTCCCCCTCTCCGCACAACGTCCTCGCGGCGAGAGCGCGCCGAGAACTCCACCAGAACCTCGAATCGCCACGAAACCCCGTAGTAGCTCCCCCCCTTGGTCGAGCAGAGCCTATGGAAGCTCTGTTCGGCCAGGGTTCTTAAAAACAACACAACGGTTAAGAACGCGACGTAGCCTTACGTTGCTACCTGAACGCGACGTGGGAGGCCGTCGCCTTCACACTCCTGACGTCAGCAGGCCACCCAGCGCACGACACTTGGCGTGCATGCAGACGTCGACGCTCAACGGCGGCAACAGGAATGCGACCACCAGGGCTGTCGCGTTAAGAACGTGATGCATACCTTTGTCGCGTTCACAGGCAGAAAACCTGTGAGCGCTTTGGGCCGAATGGCCGGCCCACCAAGCCTCACAACACACGCAAACACATGAAACACATACTAATGGGCCACACATTGGCCACCAAACCCACTAAATCTGGATCCACGAGGATCCGAAAAATACGTGACGTTACATATTTATTTTCCCAGAAGGAGCTCAATTTGAGACAAAGAAGATGGCTAGAGTATCTGAAGGATTTTGACTTCAATATTCAATATCACCTTGGCAAAGGTAATGTTGTAGCAGATGCACTTAGCAGGAAGCCCATGGCATCCTTATCTTGCTTAGTCATGGAGAAATGTAGCTATTAGAACAATTCGCCAGTCTAGATCTAAACATTGAGCAGAGATGATCAGGTACTAGTGGCTAACCTTAGAGAACAACCCGACATCTTTGTCGAAATTAGGGAACAACAAACAAATGATCCATTTCTAATCCGAGTCAAAGAAACCTTAGCTAATAGATCAGATTTTTCCATCATCGAGGATGGAAGACTGTTATTTCAGGGCAAGACATGTGTGCCTGATAATGAAGAGTTGAAAAGAAAGCTAATGGATGAAGCTAACAAGACTAAGTAAACAATTCACCCTGGTGCAACCAAGATGTACCAAGACATGAAAAGGTCATTTTGGTAACCCGACATGAAACGTGAGGTTGTTGAGCATGCCGTACACTGCCTCACTTGTCAACAGGTCAAAGCAGAACACTGACGTCCTGTGGGTGTACTCAGACCCCTGGACATACCAGAGTGGAAATGGGAGAGCATTGACATGGACTTCATCATGGGTTTACCCCAAACTCATGGTGGACTCGATGCTATTTGGGTCATTGTGGACCGACTAACTAAGTCTGCATATTTCTTAGCAATCAAGAGTACCTGAAGTGTGGATGTGTTAGCCGCATTATATGTAAAGGAGATTGTGAGACTGCAAGGAGTTCCGTTATCTGTAGTCTCAAATCATGACCCAAGGTTCACCTCTTGATTCTAGAAAGGACTTCAAACAACATTAGGCACTAAACTTAACTTTAGCACTGCATTCCACCCGCAAACAGATGGGCAGAGTACAGAAAGGACAAACTAAATCGTAGAAGATATGCTACGAGCTTGTACCATAAACTTTGAAGGATACTGGAATGAGCAGTTATCCCTAATAGAATTCGCATACAACATCATCTACCAAGCCAGTATTAAAATGGCACCATTTGAAGCTCTGTATGTTAGAAGCTGTAGATCACCAGTATGTTGGAATGAAGTGGGTGAACAATAATGGTTGGGACCTGACATGGTGCAAAATACTAGCAAAGATATACAGATCATCAGAGACATAATTAAAATAGCTCAGTCCAGGCAAAAGAGCTATGCAGACAAAGAAGAAGGGATTTAGAATTTTAAATCAGAGATCATGTATTGCTGAAGGTATCCCCAACTAGAGGATTTCAAAGATTTGGAATGAAAGGCAAGTTGAGGTCAAGATTCATAGATCCTTTTGAAGTACTTGAAAGAGTTGGTAAAGTGGCGTATCATCAAGCATTACCTCCACAGTATTCCACCGTACATAATATTTTTCACGTATCTATGCTGTGGAAGTATGTGTACGGCATCTCATGTGATTCACTACGACGATATAGTCCTACACAAGGATATGACCTATGAAGAGAAACTAGTCAAAATTCTGGACAAGAAGATACAACAGCTTCGGATCGACCTGTATCTGTGGTAAGGTACTATGGAATAATCATGGAGTCGAAGAAGCCACATGGGAACCCGAAGCAACGATGAGACGAACTATCCAGATATATTCAGTAAGTCATTATTCCTCTTATAATTATATGAATTTGGGGACCAAATTCTTTTTAAGAGGGGAGGATGTAGCAACTCTGAAAATTTAATATCGATAAATAAATTACTTTAAGAGAAATTATGAAGTAATTAAAACCCATTAAGTAAAATTAAGTAATGGGTTACACAAATGTTCCATGTATGGATTAATGGGCCTAAAGGATAAGAGCCCAATGATGGGTTAGAGATAATTAGGCCCCAATTCATACATAAATTATTAATAAATAAAAAGGATTAAGATAATCATTATTTAACTCATAATTATCCTAAAAAGGAGTCCTAGACTTATCCTAATCCCTTGCCCACGGAATTAGAGCCCACCCTATACTAAATAGATGGATAAAGGCTAGGAATAGGGAGATAAATATGGAAAATTTGTAGCTAGAAGAGAAAGAGTTTTAAGTGTGTAGGAGTCTTAAGAGATACAAATACTCTCTTATTTCCTACCAAACCACCTTAGACACCTTCTGAAGCTTGGAGAACAAGGAGAGGAGCATTTGGATGTAGAGATCAAGGAGGAGAAGGTTAGGAACGAAAAGCTTCTCCAAGTTCTTCATCTTCTAACCCTAGGATTTCAAAGCATGAAAAGGTAGGTAATCTCTCAAGCAAATAAATTAATTTCGCCCCTAGGTAGACCATGATCCCATCTTCGAAAGTCCCATGTTTTTCCCAATTATTATCATGTCATTCGTGAGTATTTCATGTTCAAAGTTCTGTCATGAACTTGTATCCGAATTGACTTGTTTATCTTAAATTCATATCCATGCTTGATTTCATATCATGAAACCTTTACTGTACTTGCTACTGGATGTCAGGAATGACACCTTTTCCCCCAATTTCTATCATATACCCTATTCGAATTTGGTTGTTTTTCATCGTTGTGTCGGATTTTAAGTTCATCATGAAGAACCTGTTAATAGCATGATCATACCAAGTCAAAAGTCTAATTACCTCTTACTGTGAATACCCCTACAAGTCTAGTTGAGTTTAAAACTAATTTCGTGATTTTTCGTTGAGCATTGGGTCAAGTCTTGGTTGCATGGACCGCAACCCAAGGTGACATGTGCCATCTACCAGAGCTCGGGCCGAGGTTCTGAGAATGCGACGACCCGATAGGTCACGTTCTCAACCAAGTCGCGACAAGGACCCACGTCGCGTCCTTAACGCAACAGTGACCTGCGTCGCGATCTCCTCGTCATATTAGCCCAACCTGGACGAGCCGCCCCGACCTGTCGCGACGAGCACCTCGTCGTCGCGTCGGCGTCTCGGCTGGAACCAGAACGCGTCGGCTCGACCTATCACGACCTGAGCGACCATCGCGTCGGCCAACCCTGTCGTGTAGCACCCAAAAATTTAATACTTAAAAATTTTGAAATAATAATTTCTTTAAATCAAAATAATAGAAATATATGTACCTCTATCATATGTGCAATAATGCATCGGAAAATTCCGTAAAAATTATAAATCAACCCCAAATATTATCACTAAGTGTTCCACGAAGAAATTCGTGCGACGAAAAATCCAATTGCCAAGCATACGTCACAACGTGACTAATTATCTAAATTTGAAAACTAAGTCGGAAAATCGTTAACACGGAAAAGTAACGCACCCATAAATTAAGCGAACATGTCGGAGAGACTTCCAACATCATGGAATGATTGACCATCATCGGAATTGGACCAATGGATCTCTCAAAGTCCATGAATAAATCAAGTAAGAAAAATATAATAAAATCCATAACTCTATTATTCCTTAATTAAAAAGGGAAATCCCATAAGATAAATTCCAATAAATAATGGGCTTTGATAAATGGACCATATAAAATTTATTGGGTCAAAATAGGGATTTTTAAAAGAAGAATAATAGAAAAATACTCTAAATTCGCAACTTAATTATTACATAAATAGTAAAGAGGTATTTAATGATTTAAAAAGGGAGTTTGGGTTGGAATTGGATTCCTAAACCTACCCTAATAGGTTTCCCATGAATTTAGCTCCCATCCTAACCCAAATAGAAGTGGAAAGCTTGGAAGGAGGTTAGAAAGAGGAAATTCAGAATTTACTAGCAATTAGAGTCCTATTAGGAAATAGAAACCTAAGAGACTTAAATACTCTCCTAAAACCATCATGGCCGGCCCTAGCTCATGCCAAAGGTTTGCTGGACGTGGGAAGGAGCCAGGGAGAAGGAGAATTCGTAGAGAAGAAGTCTCTCTCAAGCTTCATCCCGAGTTCTTCAAGTTCTTGCCCTAGAAGAGGAAAACAATCAAAGGATGGCATTCTCACAAGCTAAAATCCTAATATTTTGTCTGTAGATTGTTCCATGCATCAGGAATAAAACCCTCAAGTATCATAATTTTCCATCGAGCCATATTTTCTTCTTGAATTTGAAGTTCTGCAACTCTCTTGACCCCGAACCTTCATGTTTAATTCATATCTTCTTGAATACTCGATCCCATGCTCTCAAGTTTTTATTGGAGATACTGATACATGATAGACATCTTTTGCCCCTAAAATCCCTAAATTTCATCCACCATGTCTTGCGAATTAATTCTTGGATCTCAACTGTTCACAGTATTCTATTCCCCATATTTGACTTGAATAAAGCATGTCAAAACTCTATCTATTTTCCAATTCCGATTTACTATAAGTACCCATGCATGTCTAGATCAATTTGCAACTAGTTTCATGATTTTTCATCGCCTGTACAATTAGATATGTTTTTCTGAATCCCCCTATGTCAAACAGGGTAAGTTCTGGCCCGTAATCCAATGTAATGTCCTTTCCCTGTCGACTCGGGCGCAGACCCTGTGAACGTGACGGCCCGATAGGCCGCGTTCACAAGGGCTGTCACGACAGTGCCCTCTGTCGCGATCTGCTGCCCGGCCTGACAAGCCCGTCGCGACCCTCATGCGACGTCGTCGCGACCTGCCTGCCCGAACTGACAAGACCATCGCAATCTGTACAAGCCCACGTCGTGTTCTCAGCTGAACCTGTCGCGACCCTTATAAGGGTGCGTCGCGTTCTGGCTTTTTGTTTGAAAACCCATAACTGTTGTTGCTAACATTTGTTACAGTGTTCATACCCTTGTTAACAATCATATATGCAGTAAATATACATGTTATAAGCTGAACATAAATGTGTTATTTTAAAAGACATGCACATGACTTGTTCTAGCTTGGATTTTTATGACATTTACACACACTTTGAACCATCCAATTATGGCTTAATTTGGCATGAAATTATCTCATAATGTATCTGGTAATTTATGTAATTAAATTGCCATACTTTAAATAAGACTTGTCTACGTTTTCTTGCATTGTTTTGGGAATACCATTATTGACGCTCCACTGTTCTAGAATTCCTCTAGAACGTTGAGCACTTTTTCTATACATACTCTCTTGGATGAACTCTCCGTCGGATACTCCTTCTGCCGGACTGGTAAGTCTTTGTTCAAGGCCTTCGTAAGTCTCCTCTGTCCATGGATTCCCACATAGTCGACGAGTTGGTTGTAACCTAACACCCATGATACCCTTTAGGGATCAACATGATCCAAACAGCTATTAGAAGTTCTCTCTTATCTTAAATCACGCCGGACCTCTGGACCTGTACATAACATGGCCAATGGAAGGATAGTGAATTCCACCTGACTGCCAACACCGTACGCGCGTGTTGAGCAACTGTTACTATCGCTCGTTACTCGACATTTCATGTGCAATGACCATAAGATCTCATCAACTGACTCCATACTCTCGTCTATCCATGTTCACTCTACTATCTCATCTATCTCGTCTATTCATCTAGTACTCTCTTGGTACCCTTTGAGCTGTGTGGCTCCTACTGTATTGTACTGTTCATGACTGTCTAGCGCTAAAATGGGTCATGTGACTCTACTGACTTAAATGCATACTGTTCAGGGCACGGAGAGTGTCCGAGGGGCTCCAATCTAGTCCTGGGGCAGAGAGCCACCCGAAAATACCTACAGGGGTTATTGACGGTGTCTGCATTGCACCGGTTCTGACTGACTATTCTGAATTAGCTAGACATCTGACAGTTACACTATTACTATTAGTCTGTTGATTCAGACATACTGCACTGTTACTGTACTGCCACTGACTGTTACTGAACTGTTATTGAGCGACGCCTATTGTGCTCACGCCTTGCTCTACTCGTTACTTGCTATTTTGAGTTATCGCTTTCTAGCGTGACATAATCATGTTAAAAGTGCTATATTCTCTTGTTGTCTCTTGACAATAAAAGTGATATACTCTCTCTCTCAGCTATCTACGGATAACCAAAGTGCCATTACTATTCGATTGACGAAAGTTAATCAAAAGTGCTATACTATTTCGATTGATGAGAATCAATCAAAGTGCAATTTACTCTCTACATGATCAATTACTATCTCTTCTTGCTATACATGTCGTTTACTATTTCTTGACAATGACGTTACTTACTATTGTTGTTATCATTTATATCGTGATTTGACTTTAATCATCGTGCTATATTTGATTCGTCTGTTATTTGAACCATGTTACTTGTGCTATTACTTGTTCGACTTTACATGATTCGCTCTTTCAATAGTTACTTTGCCATTTAAAGTATTAATTATTTAAAGCCTGCTTGATCTTGAGATTTAAGTCATACTGGGAGTTATCGCTCACCCTTCGTTATTTGTTATTTGTGTCTCAGGTAAGTCTGACGATGACGTTATACGTACCAATGAGACGGGACCAGAGTGATGAGTAACCCGAAGTCAAGTGTCGAAGTTACCCTAGCACAATTGGGGTCTAGTAGTTATTGCTTTATATTTCTTTTCAATGTAATGATATCATTGAGCCCAATGTATTGGCTCCGAATTAGTGGTTGCTTTAGTGGAATCTCAATGAAATGAAGAGTTTATTCCAATTATTGTCATTAGATACTCTGATGTACTCAACTGATTGTACAATTTTCTCTACTATGTACTTGGTTCACGTTTTCCTCCGATTTATTCCGCTGCTAAATTGGAGGGGCGTGACATGTCGCGACTTGACGCGATGCCAGCCGACGTCGCGACCTGACTGTTGCATCCAGAAACCCTAATTTTCATGCAAATCATATTATTCTTGTCCTATAACCATTATTTAATTCCTGAAATGTCTTGTTATAAACAGTAAAGACCTATTAATATATAATGGGTGTTATTTACATGATTTTTATTAATTAAAAGATGTGTGCACGATTATTCTTGCTAACCTGATTCTTTTACATATGCACACACTATACATGAATTTTTGCCATGAGACTTTACTGAAAATTATTTAATAATATATCTGATAATTAAGTGTAATTATTCATGTAAATTTCCCTATTTACTTTAAATGGACTTGTCTTCGATTTATTCGCATGATTTAACACTATTATCGCGTCTCTCTGCCTTCGAGCACTCAAGGCATGACAGCCAATTGTTTCTTACACACTTCTAACTTGGCTTGGATGACCTCTCCATTGGGAATACTCCTGACTAGATCATGAACTCCTTGTCGAGGCCTCTGTAAGACTCCTTGACTTTGGCGGACGTCTATTGCCGACAAACAGGTTGTACTATCAACACCTATTTTACCCTTAGGGATCTATACAATCCAACGGCCTTAGTTTGTTCTCTCTTACCTCGAGATCACGTCGGATCTCTGGCCTGTGTATATGGCACGACTATTGGGCAGTTGTGACTTCTACCGAACTGCTGGCACATGACCGTGTGTGTCGTGCAACTGTTATTATTGCCCATTTATCATTGTTTTACGAATATGACCATGGTCTCATCTACTAACTCTACACTCTCATTTGTTCACATTCTCTCTATACTCTCATCTATTCATCAATTACTCTCATCTATTCTTGGTACTCTATTTGGCCATATATTTGATTGTCTAAGATAAAAACGTGATCAATGGCAGGAAACATTATAAAGGGCCTGATCTGGTCCTAGGAGGTGCGCCCGAAAGGCTATAACTCACGAGGGTTTAATGATCTGGGTGTTCGGCATGCATCCAACGCATGACTAGCAAGATTTAATCTATGACAATCAATCAATCAAAATTATTTGATCTTGTGGTTGAAAGAATATCGACCAACCATGCTATCATGACTAGTGCACTTTGTACAACCATACATACTATCTCGTTATATGGCCAACCTGTTATCCTGCTTGTTATGCTATTTCATTGAAAGTATTGTCGTTCACTTGCTATCTCGTACCCCACCGTCGTGACTATGCTTGATCATTATCGTTAGTTATCTTGCTTGACAAGACATTAATCAGTTAAATCATGCCTATTCATACGAGATATTAAGTCCTACTGAGCGTTATCGCTCACCCTGCGCTATGTATTTCATGTGTTTCAGGTGAGTCTGATGGGGACTACCGCACACACGAGGATGGAGATGAGGATGTACAAGAGTGACCAGTCTTTTCGACAACCAAAGTTTTTTAGGAGATAGTTAGTTGTAGTTGTTTTGTTTTGAATAAAGTACTCTGGGATCTAGTTATGGCTCTGAATTAGTGAATGTAATAGATGTTTAGAGGAATTATAAATGAAAGTTGAATCATTTGGCGTTATTCCAATTTGTGCAATGGTTTGATGTTTATTTCTCACTCTATACTATCTATTTAACTATATTCGCTTCGATATTCCGCGTCGGGGCGTTACAACCTCGGAGGAAGTCTACATGCACCTCTTCCTTGTCTTTCTACACCACCACTACATGTATGTCGTCTTTGGAAGGCCCTATTCAAAACAAGCTTCCTGATCATGGTTTTTAGAGGGTTATGCAATGGAGAGGAACTTCAAGCTCTTCAGCAGACTAACACTTGGGGCTTTGTTATACTTCCTCCCTGTGTTTCTCCAATTAGCTGCAAATAAATTTAGAAGATCAAGGCTAAGTATGATGGTAGCATTGAGTGTCATAAGACTCAACTTGTGGAACGAGGTTCACACAAGATTATGACATTGATTATAAGAATACTTTTGCTTTGGTGGCCAAAATGACCATTATTTGCACTCTCATTGCTATTGTGTTTGTTCGTCAGTCTCTTTTTCAGCTGAACATGAAGAATTCTTTTCTTCATGGCGACTTCTTTGAGGATGTCTACATGCAACCACTTTTGATCTTTCAACACCGCCACTATATGTATGTTGCCTTTGGAAGGTCTTATATGGACTCAAAACAAGCTCCTTGAGCATGGTTTGAGCACTTCCATTAGGTTGTTCTTGATAATGGCTTCCAAAAAAGTGTAGAGGATTATTCTCTCTTTGTATGTGACTCTCTTTGTAAGGCCCCCGAATTTTGTGCATTTAATAATGTTTATTTGGCGCATGTTATAGATATTTACTCACTTATATGCATGAGTATAATATATGTTATTCTGTGTGTGTATATTGTATTTATTATTATAAACATAGCGTATTTAAGTGATGTAGTGCATATGAGTTTTTTTTCGAACATGTATATATAAATTATATATATATATTTATTTAAAATATGTATGCATTATCTAATTATGATGTACATGTTATATTATTTAAGAACATGCATGTTGTATGAAGTTACATTGTGTACATGTGGGTAGGCATATGTTTAACTTGATACCTATGATATCTACTTATTTCTGTACCCATTAAGCCGTTTAGGATGCAATTGTGTGTCTGTTTTCATGTTTGTTTCTCTCTGACCGAAATATCAAGTTGGCGGCATGATCCTATGCCGCTGACTGCGGCCAGGATTGGCGTCCAGATCGATGGACGCCAATACCTCTGTGGGCGGCACCTGATGTGGACGCCTACATCTCCAGCTGTGAGTGTTTTCAGATCTGAAAACGGTTGCGGTTTTTCCAAGTTCTTGTTTTGGAAACCTCCCCAACGGGAAGATAACCTACCCTATTGCATCCCCGATCCCTTAGGTTCTATAAAAGCACCCCTTTTAGACGGATTTGGTTCTTTTGGGACCTCTTGAAAAACCCTAGAAAACCTGTGCGAAACAGTAAGTTTAGAGGATTGGATCCGCTGTTGTGGTGCGACTCCTGACGTTCTTCTTTGACTAGAAGATGCTCCATACATAGAGGAAGGCTTCCCCGACCTTGGTGTGCAGGCTACATCGACATAGGACCGAATCTGGGCGAATTTTGGGTGCCTTCTTAGCACAGGTCGAGGAGGGCTTCTTCGACAAAATCATCGCTTCCAGGATTTCTTTGAAGGCAAGTAGCTTAAGGGTTCACTCCATAGACTTGTCTATTAGGTTTTGGCAATTTTGAGGATTTTTATTCCATGCCTGGACCCCCTAAAAATATGTATTTTTGTGTTTCGGTCTGCACCTTGTGCAGGCAGGAAGTTGGCGGCCACTATGTTGCTGCCAAGCTCCTATGTAAACGGCGATAGATCATGCCGTCTACTGTGCTGGCGTCCAGACCCTGGATGCCAAGTTCCTGTTGTTTTTCCAGAACAAATGTTGACTGCATGTGATGTGAATTTTTTGAAAAATTTGTGAATGCATGCATATGTTTAGATATTTTAGTCCTATCTATTATGTTCAGTAGATCATGCCATGACATATTGATGAGTTTCAATGATAATTGACGTTTATAAAATTTCTATCATGATAAAATGTACATGATTTGATATTATTTAAATTCAGAATAATTAGAATTGATGCGTGTTATGTTCACAGAAAATTTCCATGAACCCAATACTTCTATATGCACAATACAGAACTGTTAGAACTCTTAGATCACTGTCTATCATGTATAAACTGAATTATCTTGTAAATTACCTGAAGACTATGAAAAATTCGTGATATGTTTTTTGATACCTATGTACACTGTGGTTAAATTTTCAGCCTGTTCAAATTTCTGTAGAACGAATCATCTTGTTAAATTTTATGTAATCTATGCTAATTATTAAAAATAGTTTTACTGTTCTGAAAATTGTGAAAAATTACAGACATGTTCTCTGTGCTATATTGAAACTGTAGTTAAAATTTTATATGATTTTGGTTACTGTGCATATTGTTATAAATTTCTGAAGCCTTTGTACCATCTTGTATTAAATCTCAATTATGTTAGAATATGATTTACATTATAATTTTGCTACGAGGGCCTGAATGTGATAAGTTGTGTTGCATAACGCATGTGTGTGTATGTGCATGGGAAGTGAAAGAATAGATGCATGTTGTGGGTATAAATATGAATTGGGATAAGATAATAATTGTGCCATATACTACTAGAAAACTGACTTGTACCTACACTATATAACTACGCGTTTGATAGTTGTAAGTACGAAAAGATATACCTACACCAGAAAAAAATTATACCTACACATATATGTTATAGTAGGATAAATCTTACTTTTCATTATTTTATTCTTTTCCCTCCCGAACACTTTTCCCCTCTTCCCTTTTCCCCCCATTCTGTCTCAAAATCCCCCGCCTTCGCCATTTTCTATTTTCCTTCTCCCTTCTCTCCCTACCTCTTCCCTTCTCCTTCCCCTCCCGCAAGCCGCCGCCCCCCTCCCTCTCCTTCCCCATGTTCTTCCCCTCCGGAGCTCTCTCCCCCCCCTCCCCTCTCTCTGCAGCACAGACCTTCCCCTCTCCCCTCGCTCGCGTTCCTCTCTCTCTCTCTCCCTCTCCCTCTCTCTCTCTCGCCTCATCTCTCTCGTCTCCTCTCCCTCTCCTTCTTCTCTCTCTCTCTCTCTCTCTCCGCTTCTCTCTCCTCTGGTGTGTCGTTGTTGCTGTCGCCGATGGCCTGAGGAGGACCCCCACCGTCGGGGAGGCCGCCCCACCGTCGCCACCGTGCTGCCGCCGCTGCTGCTTCGCTGCACCGTTGCCAGGTGAAGGTTCGAACCCGCCCGCTGTCGCCTTCTTCCTCCCCTACTGTGCTCGCCGTCGCTCCCCTGCCCTGTCGCCGTGCTCCCCCTCGCCAGGCTGCTGTGCTCGTCGCCGCTCCCCTGCCCTGTCTCCGTGCTCCCCCTCGCCATGCTCCTGTGCCCACCGCCCTTGCTGCCTTGCCGCCGTAGGGCAGTCGTTGCCGTGGGGGAGGAGCCCCTGTCGCTGTCACTGCTGCGTGGAGGGAGCGTCTTCGTGTTGCCGTCGCCGCTGCTATCTCCACTGTTGCAGCAGTGTTGTCATCTTGTGCCGTCGCCGCCCGCGAGATCGTGAGGAGCTCGCCGTCGCCGAACGTCAAATTAATATTGCTTTTGCTGTCTCCTTCTAACGTCATACACAACTGATTTTCTTCTGTCACAATTTCCTGTTATTTTCCTTTCTGGGTTTATAAGATTTCTATCTTCTAAGTTTTTCTTTGACCCAGTCTCCTGGTGTTTTCGCGGGTATGCAAGACCTGCCGTTTCAAAGAAAAAAGAGATATTTATTATTTTTATCGCCCATTCTTAAAATTCAGATGATAAATAACCTTCTTTGTTTTTAGCGTGGTTTTTTTCTGTGCGTCAGATTCATTATATTATGTCGTTCCTGTTCTTCCATCCGTTTATTAAAAATTTCGATACTTGAAACGTTGATATATCAGGATGTTTTATTTTTGAATCTGGGTGCCAAAAATGAAATTTCATGGTATGGTCTATTTTCTTTTTTGTAGTATGGGACTTTAATTTATCGCTGAGGAAAGATGCCTGAACTCTTACGTTCATCTCTCTCTTTTTGTACAGTACTGTTTTTTAAACCTACACATCAACTTTTTTTTTTTTTTTGAGTCTGTGGACATTAACCTATTAACCTGACTGATCACACAGATTTTGTTTTCTCTCTTGATTGACTTTGTTTGGGGAACTCTCTGTGTTATGGGGTGACATTATTGAGGCATGACGTTTTCCAACCTAAACACGATTTTACCAGAAATTTTAGTGGACATGGATTTTGTCTAGGACTAATAGCTAATCATGTATGGTAGTATTTAGTAAGGCACTTAACTGCATATGGTAGCTACCTACTAGAGAATCCTGTCATCATAGAACTCAACTCACTATTTTTTTGCATATACCAGTGGTACACAATTAAACCGTCAATCACAGAAGCCACCAAATGAACAGGTCTCCTCACCTGTTGTCATTGGTGTTACTACTGAGCCAGTCAGACTGCTGCAAAATCTGTTGTTTATTGTCATTTCTATACTGCTGAGCTGTTGATACATATAATCTATCTTGAATAAGAAATTTTCCATGTGAACCTGATGTTAGAAATTGAGAAGTATGCACTCATAATTATGTTGTTGTCTTTTGATTAAGGTTTAATACTTATTCATCTGTGTACATTGTGATGGGTCTTCCATGTACTCGAGTTTTTTTCTGTACCGTACTCGTGACGCTTGTGCTGAACCCAACTCGTCCAGCTTCTTGCACACAACGAAGAAGAACCCAACAATAGCAGGTATGAATGTTTTAAGTAATTCTTTTATTTAACCATGAAATGGTGTTCACTTTCCCATTGAATTTAGTCTGTTTAGTGCACAGGTTGAGTGTTGTATTCTTGTTGTTTATTTTTTTAAAATCATGCTATGGTTATCCTTTCTGGATAATTTTGCTGTCTTGCAAATTGTTCTTCACAGGTATGAATTTGTAGATGTTCTTTTCTTCTGATCGAGAATATTTTACTTGCATTATACTTGTTCACTGTCTACTTGTCACTACTAGAAAACACAGTTTTACCTACGACCAAAAACGTCAGTAATACGGCAAATATCGTAGGTATATATGTTTACGTACGACATTTCCTACGGCTTCGGTCGACGGTAAAGTACATGTTGGTAATACTATTACCTACGACAGGGTTGTAGGTAAAGTACATGTACTTTACCTACGATATTTAAGATCGTAGGTTTTGTTTACCTACGATATTTAAGATCGTAGGTTTTGTTTACCTACAGAATAAAATGTGGTAGGTGTTTTATACCTACAACGTTAAATGTCGTAGGTTTTTGTACCTGAAAAAAATATTATCTATTATTCTTCCACATATAACATATACATATTCACCTGCCTTTCCTATTCATATTCCCTTCGTAACAATCACATCCACAACATTCACTCATTCCCATTCACAAAATGTCATTCATCCATACATTTCATCAACATAGCCACATTCAGTCATACACCATCAACATAACCACATTCATTCATATTCTTACAATTATCACTAACCACATTCATTCATTCAAACACATATTGTGGTCATTCACAACATTTTCATATTAATGTCAAATATACATCCACAACATCTATTTGTCCAAAAATATACAAAGTGTTTACCAAGTGATATATTAAACAAAAGTTGATCTGTTCTGGGCAGCATCAATCCTTTGCCATGTCTCACAACCAAGTGAAAAAGATATCTAGAAGTAAGAATACCATCCTGAAAAATGTTTCCAATAACTTGTGAGAAACAAAACACAATCAACATGATGTGTATAATGTACCCTTAGAAAATGTGTCACAGGTACATCCAAAGAGAACAAAGTCTACTCACTTCTTTCCATATCCAAGTTGTACTCTTGTTGCTGATTCAAGAACTCCAATAGCTTCTCTACAAAATGAATGAGTTTTAGTTTAGAACTTATACAACCAATCAGATATATATACCACCAAAGATAGGAAGGCAGTTTGGTTATGAGTATGCAAAGTATGGGAATGACAATATTGTACTTGTCTGACTTTATTTTTTCCTCTCCCTCCCTCCACACATAGCACAATATTGGCCATCACGATTCACAAATAGCAGCTACTGTTGCTCATGTCATGGTGCAGGCATTGAATAAGGGCCCATCACTTATAGAAAGCCCTGTTATATGATGTCAGGAAAAGCAAAATATAGAAGTACGATGGCAATAGGTTCATATAAACATATTCATATGTATGCCTTCCTTGCATAAATAAAATGTGTTCTTACATGGTTCCCTTGCATACTAGCAGGATATACCTTATTGTAGTCCTCTGACCTGCAAGAACAAAAGTTTATAAGTCAAATAGCTTCTCAAACAATGACAGTGTAAGAACAAATAGAACAGGGAACTGAAAGGACCTGTATGTTGGATGCTTTGTGGACAATTTCATATCCTAGGCCAAGGGGCAGCAATCCATCACCAATTGCTAGTTCCATGCTACAGAATTTTCTTTGGATTACATCCCCCACCACATTCACATTCACATTATCTCATTCAACACTTGAGAACCAGTTTAGGAAAAAAAGGAATACTAACTAATAAGGAAAATGCTATGAGAGCAAAAGATTATACCCCTTGTGAAGATCCATACTTCACATTCACATTATCTCATTCAACATTGTCACATTCATTCAACACATAATCACATTCATCAAAATTGTGTTTAGAAACTGTTTGAAAATATATACATATACCAATTGTTTCAAAGTGCTTACAAATGCTAACCACTAAATAGTGTTCGTTTTGCCTCATCCACCACACCTACATAGAAAGAAAACATAAAAGAAGTTAATAAAAGTGCTAGATTTCTCCTCAAGAACTTTGATTCGTTGATGCAATGTCATATTTTCAGACTTTAACATTTCATTTTTTCTTCCCCACCAAGTACTGGTGTTGGCCCAGTGCCTACTCCTCGTATTCTACCAGATTTTTCTTGTCCGAACACCTTAAAAAGGCATCATCTTTTTCTACCACTGGATTTGAAGAGTTGGCTGAAGGTTGAGTCTGTTTCGAGCTTTAAGAGTTGTAGAGGTTTTTGAAATGCGGATGGTACCACATAATATGTTGGTAAGATGAGAATATACAAGTGTAGAGGTAAACAACAAAAACCTCTACACAAAAACGTAATGAGAGCATAGATACCTTGGAAAATCAAAGCTGCTGGAACTATTACCTGAGGCACATATAAAGATAAAACAAAATGTTAAAACAAAGTAAAAGAAAGAGGACAGACAGATAACTAGATGGATAAGAACCTGGAGCATCAAGATTACAGGGGAGTCTTCAATGTGAAAACACTCATCTCTTCATAAGCAATTGATAAAAAGCAAAGGAGTGAAAAATTTAGACCAAAATTCCTTCAGAAGCATAAGGGCCTTGTGAACTACAGAATCTTTAAGCCTCTCCCTTTCTTCATCCCTCTCCCTATCATGGTCTCTGTCTTTCTCCCTCTCATTTCCCGATCTCTTTCCTTTCTTTTTTTTCTACCTTCACTTCACGATCTCTTTAATGCAGATGCTACATACTTTTACTAAAAACTCCAGCCAAAATCCATCTGCAGAAAAAGAACCATCTTAGTAATAACTCTCACGAACAGAATTAATACTGGTGTTACGTTGCACTGCAGAAAGAATAGCTTGATAAACTTACCTAGTTTTTGCAATGCGCCAAAAATTCATTAAACCCATCCATAAGATCAGCCAAGAATATCACCTACCTGAAAGGAACACAAGTAGACAGTGAACAAGTATAATGCAAGTAAAATTCTCGATCAAAGAAAAGAACATCTACAATTTCATACTGTGAAGAACAATTTGCAAGACATGCAAAATTATCTAGAAGGACCCTAGCAGAGTTTATAAAAAAAATAAATTAACTACACACAAAATACACACTCAACCTGCTGCACTAAACAGACTAAATTCAATGGGAAAGTGAACACCATTTCATGGTTAAATAAAAGAATTACTTAACATTCATACCTCTATTGTTGGTTTCTTCTTCGTTGTGTGCAGAGAACTGGCCGAGTTGGGTTCAGCACAAGCGTCACGAGTACGGTACAGAAAAACTCGAGTACATGGAAGACCCATCACAATGTCACAGATGAATAAGTATTAAACCTTAATCAAAAGAACCACACATAATTATGAGTGCATACTTCTCAATTTCTAACATCAGGTTCACATGGAAAATTTCTTATTCAAGATAGATTATATGTATCAACAGCTCAGCAGTATCGAAATGACAATAAACACAGATTTTGCAGCAGTCTGACTGGCTTAGTAGTAACACCAATGACAACAGGTGATGAGACATGTTCATTTGGTGGCTTCTGTGATTGACGTTGTAATTGTGTACCACTGGTATATGCAAAAAAATAGTGAGTTGAGTTCTATGATGACATGGATTCTCTAGTAGGTAGCTACCATATGCAGTTAAGTGCCTTACTAATACTACCACATACATGATTAGCTTATTAGTCCTAGACAAAATCCATGTCCACTAAAATTTCTGGTAAAATCGTGGTTAAGGTTGGAAAACGTCATGCCTCAATAATTGTCACCCATACACAGAGAGTTCCCCAAACAAAGTCAATCAAGAGAAGAAAACAAAATCCGTGTGATCAGTCAGGTTAACAGGTTAATGTCCACAGACTCAAAAAAAAAAAAAAGGTTGATGTGTAGGTTTAAAAACAGTACTGTACAGAAAGAAGATGAACGTAAAGAGTTCAGGCATCTTTCCTCAGCGATAAATTAAAGTCCATACTACAAAAAAGAAAAATAGACCATACCCATGAAATTCATTTTTGGCACCCAGATTCAAAAATAAACATCCTGATTATATCAACGTTTCAAGTATCGAAATTTTAATAACGGATGGAAGAACAGGAACGAACATAATATAATGAATCTGACGCACAGAAAAAACACGCTAAAAAAAGAAGGTTAATTTATCATCTGAAATTTTAAGAATGGGTTATAAAAAAAAATATCTCTTTTTTCTTTGAAACGGCAGGTCTTGCATACCCGCGAAAACACCAGGAGACTGGGTCAAAGACAAAACTTAGAAGATAGAAATCTTATAAACCCAGAAAGGAAAATAACAGGAAATTGTGACAGAAGAAAATCCAGTTGTGTATGACGTTAGAAGGAGACAGCAAAAGCAATATTAATTTGACGTTGCGGAGACGGCGAGCTCCCTCACGATCTCGCGGCGGCGACGGCACAAAGATGACAACACTGCTGCAACAGTGGAGATAGCAGCGGCGACGACAACATGAAGACGCTCCCTCCACGCAGCAGTGGACAGCGCAGGGGCTCCTCCCCCACGGCAACGACTGCCCTACGGCGGCAAGGCAACAAGGGCGGTGGGCACAGGAGCATGGCGAGGGGGAGCACGGAGACAGGGCAGGGGAGCGGCGACGAGCCCAGCAGCTTGGCGAGGGGGAGCCGGCGATGGGCAGGGGAGCGACGGGGAGCACAGTAGGGGAGGAAGAAGGCGACAGCGGGCGGGTTCGAGCCTTCACCTGGCAACGGTGCAGCGAAGCAGCAGCGGCGGCAGCACGGTGGCGACGGTGGGCGTCCTCCCCACGCAATTTAAGGCCATGACGGTGGGGGTCCTCCTCAGGCCATCGGCGACAGCAACAACAGACACAACACAGGAGAGAGAGAGAGGAGAGAGAGAGAGAGAGAGAGAGGAGAGAGAGAGAGAGAAGAGAGAGAGAGAGAGAGAAGGAGAGAGGAGAGAGAGAGAGAGAGAGAGAGAGAGAGAGAGAGAGAGAGAACGCAAGAGGTGAGAGGGGAAGGTCTGTGCTGCAGAAGGGGAGGGGGGAGGAGGGGGAGGGGCGGGGGAGAGACTCCGGAGGGGAAGAACATGGGGAAGGAGGGAGGGGGGAGGCTGGCTTGCGGGAGGGGAAGGAGAGGGAGGGGGGCGGCTGGCTTGCGGGAGGGGAAGGAGAAGGGAAGGAGGTAGGGCAGAGAAGGGAGAAAGGAAAATAGAAATGGCGAAGGCGGGGGATTTTGAGACAGAATGGGGGGAAAAGGGAAGAGGGAAAAGTGTTTCGGGAGGAAAAGATAAAATAATGAAAAGTAAGATTTATACCTACTATAACATATATTGTGTAGGTAAAATTTTTTCTGGTGTAGTATATCCTTTTCGTACTTACCAACTATCAAACGCGTAGGTATATAGTGTAGGTACAAGTCAGTTTTCTAGTAGTGTGTGTTCCTTTCAGGTAGTGATATTCTTGGCTGATCTTATGGATGGGTTTAATGATTTTTGGCGCATTGCAAAAACATAGGTAAGTTTATCAAGCTATTTCTTTCTGCAGTGCAACGTAACAAACACCAGTATTAATTCTGTTCGTGAGAGTTATCTACTAAGATGGTTCTTTTTCCTGCAGATGGATTTTTGGCTGGAGTTTTTAGTAAAAGTATGTAGCATCTGCATTAAAGAGATCGTGAAGTGAAGGTAGAAAAAAAGAAAAGGAAAGAGATCGGGAAATTGAGAGGGAGAAAGACAAGACCATGATAGGGAGAGGGATGAAGAAAGGAGAGGCTTAAAGATTCTGTAGTTCACAAGGCCCTTATGCTTCTGAAGGAATTTTGGTCTAAATTTTTCACTCCTTTGCTTTTAATCAATTGCTTATGAAGAGATGAGTGTTTTCACATTGAGACTCCCCTGTTATCTTGATGCTCCAGGTTCTTATCCATCTAGTTCATCTGTCTGTCCTCTTTCTTTTACTTTGTTTTTAACATTTTGTTTTATCTTTCTATGTGCCTCGGTAATAGTTCCCAGCAGCTTTGATTTTCCAAGGTATCTATAGCTCTCATTACGTTTTGTGTAGAGGTTTTTGTTGTTTTACCTCTACACTTGTATATTCTCATCTTACCAACATATTATGTGGTACCATCCACATTTCAAAAACCTGTACAACTCTTAAAGCTCTGAAACAGACTCACCTTCAGCCAACTCTTCAAATCCAGTGGTAGCAAAAGATGATGCCTTTTCTAAGGTGTTCGGACAAGAAAAAATCTGGTAGAATACGAGGAGTAGGCACTGGGCCAACACCAGTTACTTTGTGGGGAAGAAAAAATGAAATGTTAAAGTCTGAAAATATGACATTGCATCAACGAATCAAAGTTCTTGAGGAGAAATCTAGCACTTTTTACTTCTTTTTATTGTTTTCTTTCTATGTAGGTGTTGGTGGATGAGGCAAAACGAACACTATTAGTGGTTAGCATTTTGTAAGCACTTTGAAACAATTTGGTATATGTATATATTTGCAAACAGTTTCTAAACACAATATTTGATGAATGTGGTTATGTGTTTATGAATGTGACAATGTTGAATGAGATAATGTGAATGTGAAGTATGGATCTCACAAGGGTATAATCTTTTGCTCTCATAGCATTTTCTTTTATTAGTTGTTTCTTTTTTTTCCTAAACTGGTTCTCAAGTGTTGAATGAGATAATGTGAATGTGAATGTGGTTGGGGGATGTAATCCAAAGAAAATTCTGTAGCATGGAAACTAGCAATTGGTGATGGATTGCTGCCCCTTGGCCTAGGATATGAAACTGTCCACAAAGCATCCAACATACAGGTCCTTTCAGTTCCCTGTTCTATTTGTTCTTACACTGTCATTGTTTGAGAAGCTATTTGACTTATAAACTTTTGTTCTTACAGGTCAGAGGAACTACAATAAGGTATATCCTGCTAGATATGCAAGGGAACCATGTAAGAACACATTTTATTTATGCAAGGAAGGCATACATATTGAATATGTTTATATGTACCTATTGCCATCGTACTTCTATATTTTGCTTTTCCTGACATCATATAACAGGGCTTTCTATAAGTGATGGTGTAACGTCGCGTGCTTTTCGGATCCATGCGGATCATGTGCATTGTGGTTGTGGCGGCCGTTGAGAGGCCAGTGTGAGTTGGGTGTGTGGAATGCATGGTGTGATTGCGTGGCTTGAGCAGGTGAAGAGCAGGGTAGGTCCTGAATTGGAATGGGACCTGCTGCTGTTCTGTCTGAGTTGGCGGCCAAGGGGTGGTCATTTACTGTTGGCGTCCAGTTTTATGGACGTTGACTTCTTGAACTTGGCGGCAGCTTTTGTGGTCGTTTAGTCTGGCGGTGCATGTGGGCGACAAGGGGGTTGACGCCAACCTGTCAGTTCAGCAGGTTATATGTTCACCCGAGGGCAGCTCTCTCAGCTCACCTCTCTCCCTCTTGCCCCAGCTTGCTGCCCCCGAGTCTTTGAAGGTTCTAACAGGTATCGAGGAGTGGCTGGTCGATCGTGGGACGCGCGGCGTCGCCGAATTGCGCGAGGAAACGTCGCGGCGTGGTGTAATTCGCGTGGGAACTCGCGGAGGGCTCGGCGTAAACCGGGGGGTTGCGGGAGATTCTAACGCGTTCTGAGGTAGGGGACGAACCTTGGTAGCTCCCTAGAAACATTAAACACATCATAACTACTTGAACCAGCATGATAATCCATGTTTGGATAGAGTTGCACCATGCGGGATAATGGGTGGTTTGTGTAGTTTAATGTGTAAAGCATGTATAATTGGGTTGTATTGGTTCTATCATGCTAGTGGAATAGCATTTACATGTTTTTCTGTAATATGAATGAGTGGAAAACTCGCAGGACCGATTAGGGTTTCTGCAGGGTTTAAGGCCGGGGAACTTGGCGTCAACATCGTTTGCCGCCAAGATCTTCAGCCAGGAGGTTGACGGCCAGAGACCTTGCCGTCTACTTCCTGTAAGCGGCAATCGATGTGGCCGCCTACTCCTATATGAACAGAAATGGCTATTTATGGTGTTTTATCGATAATGCATGCGTGGTATCATACGAGGTGCACTAAGTGGTTGGCCCTTTTGTACGGCAGCAAGCCAACCTAGAGGGGGTGATATGTTTTTTCTGAAATCTGAAATGAAATCTTAAACACAGAAATACACTTGAAAGCTTGGTTAGTTCAGTGTGATAGAGAGTGCCTTGCGGAAGCAAATAAACAATCACACAAGGACACAGGAGATTTATCCTGGTTCGGCCTTCCCACATGGAAGTCCTACGTCCAGTCCCCAAGCAAACTCTTGGGATTCACTAACCAGGGTACAGTCCCCCTTATGGACCTTACAACACCCTGGATCCCCCACCAGGTCTTCTTCTCTTTCCCGGGCAAGAGGCAGCCCACTTCTCTACAGGTAAAGAAGCCAACCTCCTGGAACAAACCCCAGTGCGTTTCTGCTAGACACAAACCCCTAGCTGGGTTATCAACTGGTACACCCCCAGTTCGTTTCTGCTAGACACAAACCCCTAGCTGGGTTATCAACTGGTACAAACCCCAGTTAGGTTCTGCTAGACACCAACCCCTACTGGGTTAACAACGTATACAGTCCTAGCTGGACCAGATCTTTCTTAGAAAGATCAGACTGAGAGACCTTACAAATGAACACTCATGTAAAGCTCACAGTCCCAAACTCTCCCCAGATTACAATGAGCTCGGAGAGAAACCAGAAGAGAGAAAAGAAGACAGAAAGCTCGGAAGCTTGAATGCTTGAGACCTTGATTGCTTCTTCTGGCTCGGGCTCTTTCTCTCTTTCCTTGAGTTATGTGGCGTGAAGGTGCTTCTCACAGATGTACACTCCTTCAAAGATATTCAAGAAAAGGCTCTTATGTTCTTCAGCAATGCTCCATCTTTTATATTGAGCAGCTTTAGAATAGATCCGTTGAAGAGATCCGTTGGAGTTCTAGCCGTTGCTCATCTCCTCTTCATTTGTCTTAATCAGACTCCGATGGTCTTCGATGTCTGTGAGCATAGAAGAGAGTGGTAGCATAAAAGAGTGTTTTATGAAACGATGCATGGTACTCTGTGCTTCTGCTAACATACTGAAAATGGGTCATATCTTTTTGACAAGACTCTGAATATGCATGCAGCTTTTGTCAGAAGATTTGACTTTTCATTAAAGCGCCAGGCATATTTGAAATATAAAGCAATCTGTGTTTGAACAGAATCCATGAGAAATCGTTATGAGCATGACTTATGAAATTGTTATGAGAAGAGTCGTTGCTCATTTATAAACAAATCGATGTGAACAAATCGTTGTGAGAGCAAGTCGTTGCGCTCACTTTATAAATCGTTATGAGATCGAT
>CM024753.1:26981759-27153323 GCA_014218235.1 Colocasia esculenta | reverse complement strand
TACCTCTTTGCGTGCTCAACTGAATAAAAGATTGTTGAAGCTTCCAGATGTCAAGCAGTCTAAAGTCTACCAATCTAAGAGACAACGGTTACTTCAACGGCCGCATTTCAAATTGGAGATATAAATTCAAGATATGAGCTCCAGAAGAAGATATAGAAGTGAGAGACCCACCATCAATACTACAAGCACTGCTGATCTCCTGAAAGAATCCTAGAGCCAAGAATTTCATTCGTGTCTTTAGCTCTTTGCTCTCTGTGCTGTAATAGAAATCCAAAGAGAGCCAGTATAGTTCTGAGAGAGTGCCTTTGTTAGATTTTTTGCTCTCAGTTCTAGCAGCCTTAGATCTTGTCTTGATAAAACTTGATCTAGGGGCTTGATTCTCTACTCTTCCTTGTTTTATGCTAGTTCCCTTCAGTTGTGAAGGAAGACCTGGTGGGACCCAGGGTGTTGATTCCCTTCGGTTGTGAAGGAAGACCTGGTGGGGTATCCAGGGTGGTGTAATTCCCTTCGTGTAAAGGAAGACCAGCTGAGCTGGGTGTTGTAGCATCCATAAGGGGACTGTACCTTAGATAGTGGAATCCTGAGTTATTGCTCAGGGACTGGACGTAGGACTCCTAAGAATAGGAGGTCCGAACTAGGATAAACTCTGTGTGTTGTGTGTTTGTCTTCCTGTGTGTGCTCTTGCTGTTTATTCTAACTGTCACTAACCTTCATCGAAGAACATTCTTGTGTGTATGTTTTTAAGTACAGGTACTGTCAAAGTAATTTAGAAAAAGACCCATTCACCCCCCCCCCTCTGGGCTCGTCAACTGGGCAACATAATGTTGCCTGACATGATTGTGTTTGTTATCTTAGACAATCAAATTGATGGCCAAATTGAGTACCAAGAATAGATGAGAGTAATTGATGAATAGATGAGAGTACAGAGAGAACGTGAATAGATGAGAGTACAAGAGTATAGATGAGAACTAGGGTCGTATTTGTAAATCAACGATAACAGGTGATAGTAACAGTTTCACAGCACAATCGTGTGCCGACAGTCCGGTAGATGTCATAACCACCCAATAGCCATGCTACGAACATAGGACAGAGGTCCGACATGATCTTAAGGTAAGAGAGAACAAAATAAGGTCGTTGGATCATGTTGATCCCTAAGGGTATAATAGGTATTGATGGTACAACCCGCTCGTCGGCACTGGACATCCGCCAAAGCCAATAAGTCTTACGAAGGCCTCGACAAGGAGTTCATGGTCCTATCAGGAGTATTCCCAACGGAGAGGTCGTCCAAGCCAAGATAGAAGTGTGTAAAGAAACGATTGTCCGTCATGACTCGAGTGCTCGAAGGTGGAGAGACGTGATAATGGTGATAAATCATGCGAATAAAACGAATACAAGTTCATTTAAAATAATAGTGAATTTATATGAATAATTGCACTTAATTACTAGATATATTATTGAGTAAATTCGATAAGGTTTTATGGCAAAGATTCATTTACAGTGTGTGCATGTGTAAGAGAATTAATTTAGCAAGAATAATCGTGCTCACATCTTTTAATTAATAAAAATCATGTAATAATACCCATTATATATCAATAGGTCGTTACTGTTTATAACATGACATTTTAGGGATTAAATAATGGTTATAGGACAAGATTAATATGATTTACATGGAAATTAGGGTTTTTGGATGCAACAATCAGGTCGCGACGTCAGCTGGCGTCGTGTTCAGGTCGCGACAGGGTTGGCCGACGCGATGGTCACTCAGGTTGCGACCGGTCGAGCCGACGCGACGACGAGGTGCTCGTCGCGACAGGTCAGGGCGACACGTCCAGGTCGGGCTGAGATGATGAGGAGATTGCGACGCAGGTCACTGTCGCGTTAAGGACGCGATGTTGTTCCTTGTCGTGACCTGGTTGAGAACGCGACCTATCGGGTCTTCATGTTCTCAGAACCTCGGCCCGAGCTCTGGCAGATGGCACATGTCACCTTGGGTTGCGGTCCATGCAACTAAGACTTGACCTAGTGCTCTTAAAAAATTAATAACAAATCGTGTATACAACGAAAAATCTCGAAATTAGTTTTTAACGCAACTAGACTTGTAGGGGTATTCACAGTAAGAGGTAATTAGACTTATAACAAGGTATGGTTATGATATTAACAAGTTCTTCATGATTAACTTAAAATCTGACACAACGATGGAAAAGAGTCAAATTCGAATAGGGTACATGATAGAAATTGGGGGAAATGGTGTCATTCGATCCCTGACATCATGAAGCATGTATAGTAAAAATTTCAATGCATGTGATCAAGTATAGACATGGAATTAAGGTCAACATGACAAGTCGGGTGCATGTTCATAACATGATTTGGAGCATGAAATACTCTTGAATGGCACACTAAAAATTAGAAAAAACATGGGATTTTCGAAGATGAGATCATGGTCTACCTAGGATCGAAGTTAATTAATTTTTGCTTGAGAGATTGCCTACCTTTTCATGCTTTGAAATCCTAGGGTTAGAAGATGAAGAACTTTGGAGAAGCTTTTCGTTCCTAACCTTCTCCTCCTTGCTCCACGTCCAAAGCCTTCTCTCCTTCATTCTCTAAGCTCCAAAAGGTGTCTAGGATTGGGTTGACACGAATTTGGGAGAGTATTTGTGGGTTGTAAGACTCCTAAACACTTAAAACTCTACCCTCTCATCCAACTCCAAATTTCTCACATTTATCTCTCTTTTTCTACCATTTATCCACCTAAATGGCTTGAGGAGGACTCTAATTTCATGGCCAATGGGTTAGGATAGGTCTAGCGCTCCTTTTTAAGATAATTATGAGTTAAATAGTGATTATCTCAACCCTTTTATATTTATTAATAATTTCGGAACGAATTTACACTTCATTATCTCCCATCCAACAATGGGTTCTTAGTTTTTGGGCCCATTAATCTATTCATGGGCCATTAGTGTAAACCCAACTCCTATTTGACTTAATGAGTTTAATTATTCCCCTTTTTCTTCTAATTTATTCTCCTTTTATTCTGATTTAAATTTATTTATAAAATTTTAAAAATTTAGAGTTGCTATATTAGCTAAGACTAAGCTGATGCCAACTTACCAGTACACACACTGATTGATCCAATTTCCTAAGTCACCAACATTGCTAGTAGGTAATGATGCTTACAGCACCTACACATCCACTGATTGATATGGCATTCAGCTGGCCAAATATGGTTTACCAATTGATCGATTAATGCACACCTACTGAAGACTGTTTGTTGTGCATAATGTCTAGTGTAGTGGCACAATTTGCTACTGATGTAGGAACCACTCATGACCAGTGGGGTTCCCAGCTCACCAGACAAAGGAAAGATCTATTGGTGTTAGCTGAGATTTTCTTTCTTCAACAATGAGGACAAACGCAAAAGCATGCAGCATAAATGAAAGAAGAGACGAGAGACCTTTTTTTTTGGGTAATTGAAAGGAGCATTGAAGCTCCAATCAAACTAAAGAAAAAATGGATAAACTAACATCCAACAGTAAAACAGGGCAAAAAGGCAAAACCAAAACCGAAAAAAGGAAAAACAAACAGGATTAATACTAGACACAACAAAACTAGCCTCTAAAGTTGGTTTGAAAACACCAACCAAATCTACATTTTGCCTACAAATCCAAAACAAATCTTGCGGGATGACATGATCTCAATGAATGTCGAACCTTACTATAAGTGCCTGTTTAGCTAGCCAATCCGCCGCCAAATTTCTTTCTCTATTTACGTGTGACACTATGACTACATCTCAACTTTTCAAGCTCATTTGAATATACTGAATAATGAACTTGATGTCTGGTGGAGCCGAGAGACATGGGTCATAATTAAGGATATATAATGGAGACTAAACAATTCCTGACGCTGGGTCACCATGGAAGGCTTGGATTGTGGAGAGAGAACGTGTATATATGTTCTCTAAATGCATGGATATGTGCTCTTATGATAGTTTGATTAAAAAAAGAAACTAAATAATTTCCAAATCATTGAATTCTGTACATGTAGCATATTGCACAGACCTCCCCCTCACTAAAACCTATATGGAATATGAGAAGTGGTAACTAGTATGACCACTAAACAACCTTTAGCATGGGACCCATGCCACTTTCATCACCCCTCAGTAGCTCTGCCCTTCCCCAATTGCATTGGCCCAGCAGTCACCATAGTTGCAGTAAGTCTCACTCCTAAACTAAAGACCTCTATGTGCAAGTACCGTACAGTGCGAAATTAGTCGTGATCACTGGGGAATTGGAATTTCAGTGGAAGTTCTTACGTACTAGAACATGCATTACACATTTATGGGAATTATTCTTTGTTCCATTTCTTTACTAAAAGTTTCTCTCGAACGATGTGGAAGTGATCATATATATGATGGATCTATATACATGTAGTTCTTGATGGAGTACTGCCTTTTCTCATGATTTTCTAGTTCAGATGTTTGATTTGAGTACTAGAAGACAGTCTGAAACAATTTCCAAGTTGTTAGGATGTCAATTTCTCAGATTCCTTCTCATCAGAACATTTTTTTGAATAATTGCTCAATAATAGGGGGAAGATAGAATAATCCATGACACACTCATTTCTTGTTTAAAATGTAAAGATACTTGAATGTGTCATACAATGTGTGAAATCACCCATTATTATTATTTTGGTTCAGCTCAATAGCTAAACCACTGACCTTGTACAAAGTTATCACCGAGAGGTTTTGGATTCAATACTCGGAGTCCCTCCCACCAACCTATGCATCAAAACCTAAAGAATCTCTTAAAGATAAATCTTTCAAAAATCCTTAGAAAGGCCTGCGTTGGGAATAGGTACCCACAACTGAGTTACTATTCATGTGAAATCAACCATGATGACCATGAGGATGCTAGGAATCCAATGGGAGTAATCACCGGAACATGCTTTACATATTCACAAAAATTAAACTTTTATTATTTTCATTTCTTTGGTTCGTTTAAAACATTCCCAAGAATGATGTGAACTTAATCATATGGATTGATCTATATTATAGAACTTGATAGAATAATATTAGCTCATGTTTGATCCCAAGCAATTTACGACCAAAAGCCATAATTTTGTAACTTAGTTGTTGACTGCTAATGCTAATTACAGGTCTTATCTCATTAATTAATTTGAACCTTCAAATGATTGAAAATAAATAACAAAATATATGTTAGTGTGCGTTATATTTTTCATATTTATTTAATTAGATGGTACATATATAAATGAAGTTTAACCATACCGTAGATTAAGTGATTATTTTGTTTGGCAAAGAGTACCGTAGCTAAAATGTCATTTATCCTTTTCCAATGAAAAAGGATATATATACCCTCATGAACAAGTATGCATTGCCCAAGAAATAAGAACTCTTATGTAGACCAATCGTTATTCGAACAAAACATACAGATTTACAACTCTTGCATTTGTAGTTGCACACTTATACTATTAAAAACACTAATTCTATGCAAAAAGGCCATAGGACTGTTTTCTCAAACTATTTTTCGTATGCAGAAAGTCATCTTCACATGTGCCAAGAAAGCCTATGGATGCCACACAAAAAAAGGCCACGTTGGTCTCTTTGCCCATTGTTGATGTGTTGAGCATGCAAATTAATTACAGAAGGGATAAACCTACAATTTTCATTGTAACAATGGTTAATTTACATGTAAATAATACCAAAGAAAATAACATCATAGTTGACAGTAACAAAATTATTTTCTATTAAAACTCAGTAACATAATTATACGACAATTATTTTTGTAAAAATTCTCAATAAAATGTGCATGATAACTACGTCGACACTTTGGATGGGCCGGGCCATAAACACAGCTCGCCAGCTGACCTTAATCCGAAAGAGAGATTTTTGCTTTGCTTTTAGTTCATCATAATTAAATGTGCTGTTTATCGTTGAGATTTAAGACTCTCACCTTCGATGTTTGATCTGGATGCATGGCGTAGTTCCCCACTAATGCGGTACTGCAGGTGGCATGTGGGATGTCTTTTGTCCTTGCTCTTGACTCAGGAGTGGACTTTGAAACATAACCACGAATTAACATATTCTAGCCAGCTGATTAATTAGTTGAAGTTAATGGACCAACATCTTAATCACAAAATCTTTGCGTTTTTTTTCATAAATACTATTAATTACGTGAGAACCCCTCTTCGGTTTTTCCCTTGTTACAGATACAAAATGTCTTGATAGACCTCACTATAACGAACTGTGATAGAACATATAGAAGTGACGAATCTCGTCAACCGACATCTACGGCGTGTACATTCTTCAAGGAAATGTCTAAAATGACTATTCTTATCATATAATTAGTGTTTTAACAGGTTCTATAAGTAAAAAAAAAAAAAGCTTTCCAAGGGTAAAATTGTTTAATTTAAGACGTTAAAATAGATATAAAAAATTATTTGAGGCATATCATTCACTTTTGTCACATATGTTACGGTGAAGTCTCTAAAGATATTTTATATCTGTGCCATGAATATATGTAGTATCTATCAAAATTGGCTGTATCGTGTGGATCGATTGTGCCGCATTCTCTATGAAATGGTATGATACAGTACCGTGCTATTAAGATACGATGAAAAAAGAGCTTATTTGATTTCTTATTTTGTTTTGTGACCTGATCAGTATCTCAAATGAGTAAACTTCCACTACAAGAAAATGCGCATTTAGAGACCGACATTTTCGGTCTCTATTCGGTCTCTAATCGGTCACTAAAAGACTCAGAGACCGAATTCGTCGGTGAAGAATTTTTGGTCACAAATCTGTGACTGAAGGGTTTCGGTCACTAATCAGTCACTATTTAGGGATCGAATAGTGATAGAATAAAATCGATCACTGATAGTGACCGAAAAAATTCAGTCACTATTCGGTCCCTAAAATATGGACTGTTCTAGGGACCGAACAGTGACTGATTTCAATCGGTCACTAATAATGACCGAAATATTCGGTCACTGTTCGGTCCCTATTTTAGGGACCGAACAGAGACTTATTTCAATCGGTCACTAATAGTGACCGAAATATTCGGTCACTATTCGGTCCCTAAAATAGAGACCGAACAGTGACTGAACGAAATCGATCACTAATAGTGACTGAAATATTCGGTCACTATTCGGTCCCTATTTTAGGGACCGAATAGCGACTGAATTAAATCGGTCACTTATAGAGACCGATTTCACTCGGTCACTATTAGTGACCGATTGAAATCAGTTACTATTCGGTCCCTATTTTAGGGACCGAATAGTGACCGAATTAAATTTATACATTTTTAATATATATTTTTAAATTTATACATTTTTAGGAAAATAACATGTCCACAACAATAATAATTGTCCACAAGAAAATTGTCTACAACATAACAATAATCAAAATATCCACAACACAACAATAATGAAATGTCCACAACAATAATAAAATATCGACAACAATAATAAAAATGTACACAACATCACAATAATAAAATTGTCCACAACAATAATAAATGTCCACAAGATAAAAATAATCAAAATGTCTACAACACAACAATAATAAAAATATCTACAACACAACAATAATAAAATGTCCACAACAATAATAAAATATCGACAACAATAATAAAAATCCACAACATCACAATAATAAATGTCCACAACATTATTATAATAAAATGTCCACAACATTATAATAATAAAATGTCCACAACATCACAATAATAAAATGCCAACAACAATAATAAAAATGTCTACAACAATAATAATAATGAAATGAAAATCATGAATCCTCGTCCTCGTGTTCATGCTCGTGCTCGTCTCCTCCCACGCCACCCGATGAAGGAACCTACAATACATATATAACAATAATAAGTTAAAATTAAATACTATTATAAGCAATAACTTATTTTAGAAGCATAAATTAAATACTATTATAAGCAATAAATTATTTAAATTTATATATTTTTATTCACTCACTTTCGGTCAATATTTTGGTCACACTATATATTTTGGTCACACTTAAGATGAATTTGAGCGTCGAGCTCAAACCGGGAGTCCAAATTGAACTCCGTCAGTTTCCACAAGTCACACTCATCGCCCCGAACGTACTGGAACAACCAGAGGCCAATCGGATGAGTATGTCTAATTTTGGGCCCACAAACCTAAGTTTTTCATTTTAAAACTAAACTAACTTGTTTATTGTGACTTTGAGCATCGAGCTCAAACCGGGAGTCTGAATTGAACTCCGTCAGTTTCCACAAGTCACACTCATCGCCCCGACCGTGCTGGAACAAACCAGAGGCCAATCGGATGAGTATTTCTAGTTTTGGACCCCCAAACCTAGCTAAGTTATTCATTTCTAAACTAAACTAACTTCTTTAATGTGAATTTGAACGTCGAGCTCAAACTGAGAGTCCGAATTGAACTCCGTCAGTTTCCACAAGTCACACTCATCGCCCCGATCGTGCTGGAACAAACCGGAGGCCAATCGGATGAGTATTTCTAATTTTGGACCCACAAACCTAAGTTTTTTATTTTTAAACTAAACTAACTTGTTTATTGTGACTTTGAGCGTCGAGCTCAAACCAGGAGTCCGAATTGAACTCCGCCAATTTCCACAAGTCACACTCATCGCCCCGACCGTGCTGGAACAAATCGGAGGCCAATCGGATGAGTATTTCTAATTTTGGACCCACAAACCTAAGTTTTTCATATTTAAACTAAACTAACTTGTTTATTGTGACTTTGAGCGTCGAGCTCATGAAACCGAGAGTCCGAATTGATCTCCGTCAGTTTCCACAAGTCACACTCATCGCCCCAACCGTGCTGGAACAAACCGGAGGTCAATCGGATGAGTATTTCTAATTTTGGACCCACAAACCTAAGTTTTTCATTTTTAAACTAAACTAACTTGTTTATTGTAACTTTGAGCGTCGAGCTCAAACCGGGAGTCTGAATTTAACTCCGTCGGTTTTCACAAGTCACACTCGTCGCCCCGACCGTGCTGGAACAAATCGGAGGCCAATCGGATGAGTATTTCTAGTTTTGGACCCCCAAACCTAGCTAAGTTATTCATTTCTAAACTAAACTAACTTGCTTAATGTGAATTTGAGCATCGAGCTTAAACCGGGAGTCCGAATTGAACCCCGTCAGTTTCCACAAGTCACAATGCCAATGAAAAATTTATAATCACAAAATTAATCTATACTAACACCACAACATAACCATGTGAGAACCCCGTCAGTCTCTATAATGAGGCTTCAACCTTCCAAAGGAATGAATATGTTGTGAAATAAAAATAGTAAAGGGATACTTAAAAAAAAAGCCCCACTCTCCATCCAGAGTAGAGGTTTTATATGTGTAAATTACATAGTAAAATGAAAATGGGCTTCTTTTCTTACCTTTTTAAAGGAATGGGAACTGGAACTGGTATATGAATGATACCTCCAAAATTGGATTACGAACTGGAGCTAAAGGAAGTGGAAGTAGTAAAATGAAATGCATGAATCTTGACCTCAAGTTAGATTAGAAACCAGAAGTAGAACTGGTATTCTGGTATAAATTTGAATGAACCAGTTAGGGTCTGAACATGTCAGTTCTCAATTGAAAATAGAAACAGCATATATGCTTGAATCGAGCTTTTTCAACAAAGTTCATGGCTGATCCAAGTTGGTATGGATGCTTTTTTCACAATTTATAGTTGGTTTATAGCATGTTAACAACTTTTTTATTAGTCTTAGGTCATGATATGAGTGGAAGCAGAACTGAAGAAAAATAAATCCAATAGCATCTATTCCTATAAACGAAATTTCTGTAGCAAGATACTGAGATCCATAATCCTGTACCCAATGTAATCTGCAGAAGAACGATCAAGCCCACTGCAACCTGCCCAAGAGGCTCCACGGAAGATATTCCTCCCACCAACAACTATGGCCACCTGTAAGCGCAGAAGACTTTCTTTAGCATTTTGTAGACCAGTATACAAATGATGTAATAAAATAAGAGTACATGAAATATTTAATGCAAATAATTCTGTCAGAGCTTTGTTGCAAAATGCTTTTCTCCACATGCATATAGCGTCAAGAAGAGATCTCTACACCAAGCCGAGTTACAAAAGCAACCTCCCTTACAATGAACATTGTGATCTGCAAAGTAGAGCATAGTCTTCTGTTTGGTCAATTATCCACAATAAAAGAATTTGGCATAAACATAATGCACCATTTGCTGCCACTATAATATTATAGTAATTGAACAAACTCCCCAGGACCTAATATCTTTCCCTGGTGGAGTGGATAACACTTGACTAAGCACATTTGGAGTTCAGACAACATACCATTGAAATCTAGAAGCACAAAGTGACACTAACTATAATTTTACATCAGTACTGAAGCCATTCAGGAGTCATGCACCGAGATACAGTGTGCAATAGCAACTTTTTGAACACAAGAACAAGACTGAAAATTTCGGTCGCTATTCGGTCCCTATTTTGGGACCGACTAGTGACTGAATTTAATCCGTCCCAAACTATAGAGACCGAAAATTTCGGTCACTACTAGGTCCTAAAATAGGGACCGAATAGTGACCGAATCTAATCGGTCCCAAAATATAGAGACCGATTAGGTTCGGTCATTATTCGGTCCCTATTTTGGGACCGAATAGTGAACGAATTTAATCGGTCCCAAAATATAGAGACCGAAAGTTTCGGTCACTATTCGGTCCCAAAATAGGGACCGAATAGTGACCGAACCTAATCGGTCTCAAAATATAGAGACTGAAAATTTCGGTCACTATTCGGTCCATATTTTGGGACCGAATAGTGACCGAATCCAATCGGTCCCAAAATATAGAGACCGAAAATTTCGGTCACTATTCGATCCAAAAATAGGGACCGAATAGTGACCGATTTTAAATCGGTCTCTAAAACATTTATTTAGCGACTGATTAATTTCAGTCACAATTCGGTCACTATTTTGTGACCGAATAGTGACCGAAATTTTTGGTCTCTATATCGGTCTCTATAAGCGCTTTTTCTTGTAGTGTTCAAAGAAAATGAAGAAAACATAAGAACATCATATAGAGATGTTGAAAATTGTAAGAAGTGAGGTAAAGACTGACATTTCGACTGACATGTAAAAACTTCTTCAACAGTTGAAGTTTCACTTCGACTGACGTATAAGAATTCTTCATCAATTGAAATTCCATTTCGACTAACAAGCTCCTCGAGTCGAAATCTTACTTTGACTTACATGTAGGGATTTCTTCAGCAGTTGAAGCTCCACTTCGACTGAAACATATGAGTTCTTCATCAATCGAAGTCTTATTTTGACTTACGCTTCAATCCACTTCAGCAGATAAATTTCTTCGATCGAAGCCCCACTTCGATTGATAAGTAGAGAACAATTTATATATGAAAAAGTCAATTCTTCACTAATCAATAGAAACATTTTATTTCTTGTGCATAGATTATCTTGAAACAAATATTAATGAATGTAAACCATCAAAATGTATTAACAAGTTGAAATAAATATAAACCATTAAAATTAAACAAAATTTTCACGTAATAATCACTAAAAATAGCACATGAGATTATACATATAATCAAATATTGACTTTACTTAAAACATGAGAAAATTATATTAAAACAATATAATAATTGTTACTTTAGTGCCCTGACTGTGTGAAACATGACAAAATCATATTAAAATAATAAAATCACTAGAGTCCTAGTACGGTGAGGTACGACCAACAGTTTTCCTATCACATGTGGGTATCATTTTCGACTACACATATCTCAGCAGGACATTATCAAACTCCGATAACAAAATTGAATCTAAAACTATTAGAATTATCAGAAGAATATGTTGATTCTAAAAATATGAATCTCGATAACTTTTAAGACACATATATCGAGATTAACTCGATTTATTGATTTTTAGGATAATTTTTACTTGACAAAATCTTATTTTAAAAAATTAAACTACAAATCACCATGAAATGTATTACTTTCTAATTATCTTATGTTCGAAATTTTATCTTCATTGGATATTGTTTGGGTACTAAATTGAAGTACCAAATAAGCTTAGAATAATTAAATCCATTTAATTACCTAAGTTTTTAACTTTTTAAAGTGAGGAGGTATCGTACCAGTGCAATCCGACTTGGACCATACTCGATCCTTATCGGATCGTGTTGATCTGCTATGGGTAACTCCCGTGGGATGACCTAACGAGCCATGACACGATGCGGTACTGCGGCGGCACGGCGCACCCTGGTATCTACAAATGAAAATGCATGAAGAATTCACACGCACTTAACATTTTACTTAAAACTTATGGGAAAAAATCTCATTTTTATTACTTAAAATTTTGTTAGTGGCCATTGAAAAATACTTTTAAGGTCTATTTTGATTGCATGTCATAGACATGTTTACTTGATCATAAATCCATTTTATTTTATTTAACCATAATTTAGATAGTTTGTATGGAGCTCCCACTCTACTGTGGTGACAGAAGTTCTGCTGCATTCTACAAGAACTAGTTAAATCCTTACAAAAAGAACTATTCAAATCCAATGGTTAATTTACATATATATCCTTGAAATATCTCAAAATAACATGTATACTTTTAAAATATTAATCTCATCATATATACCTTGCATCACAAATACCCTCGTTAGATTTCGGGGTCGAACTCAACCATTGTTGAGTTGAAGTACATAAATGATTAACCCACCTTTTCCTTACCATCTTAACCCGCCACCTTCTCTCTCTTACATTTTGATCCGTGTCGGATCTAGGACTGTTCATATTTCGGTCAATCTGAAAAATTAAATTGAATTGATTGGTTTAGGTCAAATTGATTCGATTCGATTCAATTTTCACATTATAAAATTGAAATAAGTCGAATATATATAATATTACATAATTTTACAATAAGTCTTGTAACACAGTTGGTTAACCTAAGACTCCAAAATCCCGTTTGGTATCAGGATAAGAAGAGTGAGGAATATGTTTAAGTCATCTTAGGTTTAGTTATTCCTATATCTTATCCACAAGTCATTTGGTATGACACAGGGATAAGAAGAAGTTCAACCTCATTCTCCATTTGGTTGAAATAGGGTTAAGTAGTGAGAATAAGCCACATAAAAAGACCTTTTCCCCCTTCTTAACCTGGGATAGGAGGATATGGCTTATTCTTTGTTTGACTGGGTTAAAATTGATACTTAGAAAAAATTTGAGTCCTTCGCCCTTACCAAGTGCAAACATAGCCCATTAATTTTTATTTGATTCTACATGTTCTTAATATTAATACAACTATAAAATGATAATCATATTTTATCTATAAAATGAATATTAATTAAAATTATACATTATTATTTAAAAGAGCTCTATTATTAGGCATGGACTTTGACCAACATGATTAAAAAAGAATAATTTGATACTACATATATTTATATGTCATAGATTCAATATGAACGCTCTATTTATATGGTGTCATTATTTATTAATTGTCACTAATTTGGTAATTAACGCTAATTTCATAAGTAGATGAGAAAGACATAAAACAACAACAATATGAACTTTCATTGATGTGAAAGTCAAGATACCACATAACATAGTTTGAAACATGTGAAAGTCAAGATAGCACATTACTTCGAAACATTACAATTTAAATTTTCTAATTTCAACAACAACTTGCAAATATGACCATCACTTGTTATGCTGCATATCTCTCCTTCTCTATTGATAGCTGAACTTCTTAGATAGCTTTACGTTACTTAATTTCCACTTCAGCTTGTGTAGAAATCCTCTGCTCATTCTTGACATTTTTAGCCCATTTGAAAAAATCGCGCCCTTCATTTGTCATGTTCGGCTGTAAAAAACATAAACAAAATAGACATTATATATGAATAGAACAATTTGAAACGGATTTGCCATATAAATTAGTGTACTTACTTTGGATTGTGGACACACATAAAAGTGTCTGCCCTTGGATTTGACTGTAGTAGATGTTCTACGTCTACATGGATATTTCCCACATGGACACATTATTAATTCGTCTACCCACATGAAGAATGGACATGAACCACTGTTCTGAAAGAAAAAGCAAAATACAGTAAGTGTAGTATGATAGTGAACTTGACAATAAGAAATATTATGGCGTAAACATAACACTTACTTCCCGTGTGCAAGAATAGTATGCGCGGTTTGGATTCTTATTGCTATGTGAAATCCAAACATGAAATAGTACTGCGCCACATTCACATGTAATTGGAGAGGAAGCCATAGGAAATGATTTATACTATGAAGCTGTAGAAGAAGCATTTCCAATATCACAATTGATTTATACTTCTAATATCACAATGTTGCAGTTAACACTTGCATGTTGGAACATAATGATGCTAACGGGCTCAGAGTTAATCATTTTATCAACTAGTTCTATGCCCGTGCATTGCACGGAATATTGTTAGGTTTGAATTAATAAATTTTATAAGTAGTATATACGAGGGTAATATTTTTTGTTATTTATGAAAATAGATTTTGAATAAAGACGTGAGTTTTTAGGAATAGAGAGATGTTTAATGGGAAAGAAAAGAGAGGAAAATTATATTAGTAAGCTTTTATTAGTTTAAGAAGGGTGAGAGTGAGGTTGAGAGTTTTTTTAACGTTTAAATATATTTTGGGAAAGTTTAATAGGAGAGACAGTTGGAGAGAGAGAGTAGGAAGATAATTATTTAGTTCATTTAAACTACTTGTATTTCTATTTGTAGGGAAGGATATGTTATGGAAAGAATAAGATTGTCCTGGTACAGCCTCGTAGCAGCACCAAAATTGAGTTATATTATATTAGTATAGATGAGTACCATAGATGGCATGCCATCACAAATCACAAGCCAACTCAAAACTATTCTCAATGGCACATAGTAAGGGTTGCCTCAAATGACCATCTACCAACTTTAGCCAGATATAGTTTTGGGGCGTGTGAGTGAGACCTCCACCACATATATATGATCAACAACATCACAACCCTATAGTTGCCTCAAATGACCATCCACCAACTTTAGCCAGAACGATTCTTGAGGTCAAGGTACAAGACATACAATTTCTTCAAAATTTTAAATCTATTTTTCAAATTGTGCAATGTGTGTCCTAGCTTTGAGGCTTCATTGAACTTAACTACTGTGGTTCTCCATGCTTCTTTTGTGAAATTGTCATTGACAAAGCCGTCATCATTGACCTTATGTTCCACAAGGATGTCTAGCAAAGCACAGTCAGCCTCATAGCTCCAATTTACAACTCTACCCTTATTTCCATTCCTTGTACCCATTGAATATAGGCTATAGACAATAATTATGCAGATTAGCAGAAGTACACAACATTGAACATTAGCAGAAGTAACAAGAACACTGTGATCGGACCACAAAAAATAACACTGATCGGACCCTACTTCATGTCATGAAGAAGCAAATAAGAAAGGTCAAGTTGTATATAGACAATAATGATGCACATTAGCAAAAGTAATAATGTTAAGAATATAAAGGCCATTATATAATCATCATGGTAACTTGCACAAAAACACTGTGATCGGACCACAAAAAATATCACTGATCGGACCACAAAAATTATAAGACATTTTTTTACTGGAAGGGATTACCTTGTTGGACAATATGAACCCTATGCATAACATCAATGTGAACATATATATATATATATATATATATATATCTTCATATTATGAATGTGAACAATATACAGGGAAGGAAAATACACAGGGAATAAGGGACCCCGTAGACAACATTAATGTGAACATATATATATCTTCATATTATTAGAACATTGTACGAAGCACAAAAACAAACATGATAGAAGGGATTAACTGGCCATGCATGTAAACAATATGAATGATATCAAACAGAATGAACAGAGAAGGAAATAACACAAGCAACACAGATGGGCCATACACCACATCCAAGTCATCATATGAACTCAACACTACAACACAACAAACATGGACAAAATCAACAGATGGAGGGTAATAGCAACTACTACGGTGAGTAAGATTTAGCCAGGATGGAAAATGGGAAGGAAGAACCCACTCGGGAACATGCAACAGAAGGGGGGAAGGACATGTACCACACAACCATCGCCTCTCCAACTTGTGAAAATGGGGGAAGGAAGAACCCACTTTGGGAACATGCAATAGAAGGGGGGAAGGACATGTACCACACAACCATCGGCCCTCCAACTTGTGAAAATGGGGGAAGGAAGAACCACCGGACAACATGCAACAGAAGGGGGAAAGGACATGTACCACACAAAATCGGGGAAGGAAGAACCCAAGACAGCGCAAACCCCCAGACCATAGGTGACAGTTCGAAGATGAAGGAAGCAGCACCAGACGGTAGTAGTTGAATTGCAGCACTAGACGGTAGCAATTGAAGGAAGCAGCAGCAGCCCGTAGATCGAAGATGAAGGAAGCAGCAGCAAACCGTAGGCGACAAATCGAAGGGGAAGGAGGCACCACAACACCGCAAGCGAAAGATCGAAGACCTCGGCGGCTAGGGTATCATCCGCAACTAGGGCATCATCGGAGCACTGAGTGCAGGAGTGGGAAGAGTGCAGGAGAGCAGGAGGAGAGGACGGAACACCTCGGCGGCTAGGGCATCATCGGAGCATCGAGGATTCGAGGGCGTCACCAGGGCGATGAGAAAGGGGCAAACGAGAGATCAGGGCAAGATGACGAGAGAAAAGGGCAAGACGAGGGAAGGAAAGAAGTCGCGTTTCATCTCTCTCATATATTGATGGGTCCTGATGATCCGCCCAATGTTGGCCATAGCCCACTACCAATCTAATCTTGGACCTAATGGTGATTCGGCTTAGATGAACACTGGCCCAATAGTGGCCTCAGTCTAGATAAGGATATTTCCAAGATAACACCATCGTTGACTCATATTTATACTGTCGCTTAGAGTCTATCTCCACTCGTTTCAATTTTCTCGACAAAATATTCTAAAATCTGTCATTACTCTAACTCCACCGCGAAGTTTTTTCCAAGAGCACACATCAAATTCCACTAGGAGTCTAAGTCAATTATCCACGACATCTTGGAGACTATCTTATGCAAAGAGTAAGCTGGACTCAAGTTCTCAGTCTATAAAATAGACCTACAAGTACAAGTAAAAGGAGCCAAAATTCAAAATTTTATAAGAGATTTCGACTGAACTAACTCACCTCGTTTGATAACACTTTCATAGATTTCACTTTTTTGAAATCTCAAATCTCATAAAAAAACTCATTTACACCTGTTTTTAAAGCTAAAAAATCAACACATCATCATTACATTTTCTCTTTTTATCTCTCTCATCTCTTTTAAAATTCATTTTTACACAATCTAAAATTTATTTTACATGTTTGATAATTAGAGAGAGAAAAATAGATTTTTAATAATTAAATAATTGAAATTTACACTTCAAAAATATTCTCAAACAATTAGAAATAGAAATAGTAGTACATTAAATGCATTGTACCTTGATTTAAAACCTTCCCTCGTTGTTGTTATGACGTTTCAAAATTTTCTGTTGTTGGCGGATGATTATGCTCGTTGGGGAATTGGTGGAGCCGTGGAGGTGCCTATTGTGAACATGACTCCTCAATTAACCCCCCTTTGCTATCTTCTGTGTCGCAAATTGACCATCGTGGGTGGTCATTTTAGATACACACGTAACATGGTTCAAGTTTTCTTTCTCCCTTGTCACTTTTTCCTTTTCCTCTCTGCTCAGTATTTGAAAATAAGGTCGAGATTCATAAAGTTCTCATCAAAGACATACTGAAGAGAGAGAAGGGATTATGAGAGTCATCGTATTTCTAGGAGATCGTTGCCATGAGATCCATACGTCGAGTGGCAATAAAACTTTTACTTCTAGTGACTACAAGTTTCGACCTAACATGTTATATTTCTAATTTTATTTCATTTTTAACTATGTTTTGTGATTAGTTTATTTTCAACAATATAAGCCCAACACTTATGTACGTCAAGAGTGGTCTAGTTAGTTGGCACTCCGTCGTATATTAGATGGGAAGAGTTCAATACTCAAATCTGTTAGATTTATAAGAAGATTTTATAAATAGTAAATATTTAGGCATACGCCCTAGATCTCTAACTTAGGACGTGTCTATATAGTTAAAAAGATTAGGACAACCGGCCTAACATAACCACAAAAAAAAAAAAAAAACACTCTCTCAACGCATTCATTTCCTTTCTCAGACTGACATTTGACGTAAGGAGGATCAATCTTGAAAATCCTTTTAAGACTTAACTTCCTACAGATCGTATTAATGTTAGCACCGATCATAAACAACTTCGATTTATGGTCCGTTTGGTTACATGTAAAATAGTTTATTAAGGAAATAATTTTTCATGGAATAACTTTTACATGAAAATGAAAACGTAATTATTTATTTGGTTGTCAGATAAAGATTTTCATTGGCTATTTATGTAAATAGAGAGTATGGGATGGGTATGAGAACTTATTATCCACTCAAATGAGAGAGTCATGTATTCTTTATGTATTAACACTATTCATCAAAAAATATTTTATTTTATTTTATTTTTTATTTTTTTAAAAAATAAAAAAAATAAGATAACTAATGAAAAATAAGTAACTTTGACAAAGACGATTTAAAATAAGAGAAATAAAATAAAAATAATTTGAATGAATAGTATTCTATAGATATTTTAATAAACATAAATTAATTAATAAAAATATTTAAATTTGACAAAGACTACTTAAATAAGTGGAAAGAAAATAAATATATAACTAAATAAATAGTGTCAACAAACATCATTGTAGATGCATCCGCCTAAAAACGGCGAATGCCAAAATCCGGGTTTTTAGGGATGATCTTTTACAGATTTTAATTTTACGGGATCTCAAAGGATTTAAAAATAAAGTTTTCCTTGGAAAACTTTTTCTAAATAAAATTTTACGTCAAAACAAACGCAGTGTGATAGTTTCTTGTCTCAAACATCCGAACTCAGGCTGTAACAATCTTTTGTGAGTTTGGTGCCGAATTCATCACAAACACATGCAAAGACACAAAGGCCAAACCAATTACCACACCGCACACACTCTTCTCTCTCCCAAACACACACCCAAATGTTGAATCCAACCGGACACCTCTCTTTCTCACACACACACAAACCCCGCACGCGTGTAGACACAAACACAATGGTTGGACCCACCCTTGCACACCTCTCTTTCTATCTCTCTCTCTCACACACACCCCGTCATAGAAGCACCAATGTTGGAGGGGGCATCCCCACCCCCACCCTAAACAACTTTTCTCTCTCTATTTATCTCTAGAGAAAGAGAGAGATGGGGATGCATAGGGCACCAAAAAAGGGAAAAGGGTTTCCATATACCCTTAGTAGGGTGGGCTAAGTGGCATATGGGTGTGGTTGCCTTCTCCGATTCCTCTAGAGAGAGAGATAGGGGTGCATGGGGGCATTAGAGGGGGAAGATGATTTTTTGTGATCTTGAGTGGGATGGGCTGGGTGACACGGGGATGTCTTCGTTGGCTCTGACTATATATATATATATATATATATATATATATATATATATATATATAGAAAAATATTGGGGTGGGACGGTGTGGCCCCTAACATCTCAGTTGCTGCCGTTGGATCCCCATCCATTGGTACTGTGCAGTTTTTTTCTTTTTTTTAGATGTCGTTGGATCTCCATCCAGCGGCAGCAACTGGGGTACGGCGGGGCCGCACCGCCGTACCCCAACATCTCTCTCTCTCTCTCTCTCTCTCTCTCTCTCTATATATATATATATTATATATATAGAGAGAGAGAGAGAGATTTGTCCTGGCGCACACAGTAGAGAGAGGCGCTTGGAGAGGGAAGAAGGGGAGGGGAGAATAGGGGTGGCAATGGGCCGGGCCTGGACTGGGCCTGTGCTGGCCCGAGTCCAACCCAGTCTCTAATCGTTCGGCCTAGTCCGGCCCGGCCCGGCCCGGGACAAGGCCTAATTTTTAGAAGCCCGGCTCGGCTTGGGAAGATTAGGTAAGGCCCGGTCCAAGCCGACTTTATTTTTTTAAAGATATTTTTATTATTTTTATTATTTTACAATAAAATTAGTGTTCATTGAATCAAAATAGCATAAAATAATATTAAGCTAATCTAGATAAACTTATTTCTAGTAGTTACAAATATGAATAAATGTTAAGTCATTAAATATAGCTGCACAATATAATTTTCAATCCAAAATTTTAGAATATTAGAATTATCATCATGTTACTTATTTAAAAAAAAAATACTGGGCCACCGGACTACCCTGGCTGGGCCGAGCCAAGCCCAAGACCGACCCAATCTTACTCCGGGTCGAGCTGGGCTCAAAATAAAAATAAAAAAAATTATCCGACCCAAGCCCATGTAAAATCGGATCGGACCACCGGATCGGCCCGACCCAATTGACATCCCTAGGGAAAAGAGAGTTTTAAGAATATTGAATCCTTTTACCATCCTACTTCATAGTTTTGTATGTTTTTAGCGGAATATTTTTAAAGTTATGACGGGGAAGAAGTAACCTTGGGAATACAATCGATCATTTTTTTTAACAAATTAATTAGGAGTCCCTATCAAATTTTTGACTTATTTATTAGTCCTTAACAGAGCTGTAACTCATTACAGTTAGTGTTATCATCTATTACAGTATACGTTAAGTCCTGTTACAGTAAGAACCTCCCTGTTATAGTCAAAGACTTCTAATTAATTTACGTTTTTTTTTAATATTAGATATGTTTGATGAAGACGAGATTTGAAAAATATACGCGCTTTGGCAAATTTGAAAAGTATGTATGTAATTAACTCTAAATTCAGTAAATGACACTACTAGAAACACAGTTTTACCTACGACCAAAAACGTCAGTAATACGGCAAATATCGTAGGTATATATGTTTACCTACGACATTTCCTACGGCTTCGGTCGACGGTAAAGTACATGTTGGTAATACTATTACCTACGACAGGGTTGTAGGTAAAGTACACGTACTTTACCTACGATATTTAAGATCGTAGGTTTTGTTTACCTACAGAATAAAATGTGGTAGGTGTTTTATACCTACAACGTTAAATGTCGTAGGTTTTTGTACCAGAAAAAAAAATATTATCTATTATTCCTCCACATATAACATATACATATTCACCTGCCTTTCCTATTCATATTCCATTCGTAACAATCACATCCACAACATTCACTCATTCCCATTCACAAATGTCATTCATCCATACATTTCATCAACATAGCCACATTCATTCATACACCATCAACATAACCACATTCATTCATATTCTTACAATTATCAACATAACCACATTCATTCATTCAAACACATATTGTGGTCATTCACAACATTTTTCATATTAATGTCAAATATACATCCACAACATCTATTTGTCCAAAATTATACCAAAGTGTTTACAAAGTGATATATTAAACAAAAGTTGATCTGTTCTGGGCAGCATCAATCCATTTGCCATGTCTCACAACCAAGTGAAGAAAAGATATCTAGAAGTAAGAATACCATCCTGAAAAATGTTTCCAATAACTTGTGAGAAACAAAACACAAATCAACATGATGTGTATAATGTACACTCAGAAAAATGTGTCACAGGTACATCCAAAGAGAACAAAGTCTACTCACTTCTTTCCATATCCAAGTTGTACTCTTGTTGCTGATTCAAGAACTCCAATAGCTTCTCTACAAAATGAAAATGAGTTTTGAGTTTAGAACTTATACAACCAATCTGGATATATATACCACAAAAGATAGGAAGGCAGGTTGGTTATGAGTATGCAAAGTATGGGAATGACAATATTGTACTTGTCTGACTTTATTTTTTCCTCTCCCTCCCTCCACACATAGCACAATATTGGCCATCACGATTCACAAATAGCAGCTACTGGTTGCTCATGTCATGGTGCAGGCATTGAAATAAGGGGCCATCACTTATAGAAAACCCTGTTATATGATGTCAGGAAAAGCAAAATATAGAAGTACGATGGCAATAGGTTCATATAAACATATTCAATATGTATGCCTTCCTTGCATAAATAAAATGTGTTCTTACATGGTTCCCTTGCATATCTAGCAGGATATACCTTATTGTAGTTCCTCTGACCTGCAAGAACAAAAGTTTATAAGTCAAATAGCTTCTCAAACAATGACAGTGTAAGAACAAATAGAACAGGGAACTGAAAGGACCTGTATGTTGGATGCTTTGTGGACAGTTTCATATCCTAGGCCAAGGGGCAGCAATCCATCACCAATTGCTAGTTTCCATGCTACAGAATTTTCTTTGGATTACATCCCCCAACCACATTCACATTCACATTATCTCATTCAACACTTGAGAACCAGTTTAGGAAAAAAAGAATACTAACTAATAAAAGAAAATGCTATGAGAGCAAAAGATTATACCCCTTGTGAGATCCATACTTCACATTCACATTATCTCATTCAACATTGTCACATTCATTCAACACATAACCACATTCATCAAATATTGTGTTTAGAAACTGTTTGCAAATATATACATATACCAAATTGTTTCAAAGTGCTTACAAAATGCTAACCACTAAATAGTGTTCGTTTTGCCTCATCCACCAACACCTACATAGAAAGAAAACAATAAAAGAAGTTAATAAAAGTGCTAGATTTCTCCTCAAGAACTTTGATTCGTTGATGCAATGTCATATTTTCAGACTTTAACATTTCATTTTTTCTTCCCCACAAAGTAACTGGTGTTGGCCCAGTGCCTACTCCTCGTATTCTACCAGATTTTTCTTGTCCGAACACCTTAGAAAAGGCATCATCTTTTGCTACCACTGGATTTGAAGAGTTGGCTGAAGGTTGAGTCTGTTTCAGAGCTTTAAGAGTTGTACAGGTTTTTGAAATGTGGATGGTACCACATAATATGTTGGTAAGATGAGAATATACAAGTGTAGAGGTAAAACAACAAAAACCTCTACACAAAAACGTAATGAGAGCTATAGATACCTTGGAAAATCAAAGCTGCTGGGAACTATTACCTGAGGCACATAGAAAGATAAAACAAAATGTTAAAACAAAGTAAAAGAAAGAGGACAGACAGATGAACTAGATGGATAAGAACCTGGAGCATCAAGATTAACAGGGGAGTCTTCAATGTGAAAACACTCATCTCTTCATAAGCAATTGACTAAAAGCAAAGGAGTGAAAAATTTAGACCAAAATTCCTTCAGAAGCATAAGGGCCTTGTGAACTGCAGAATCTTTAAGCCTCTCCCTTTCTTTATCCCTCTCCCTATCATGGTCTCTGTCTTTCTCCCTCTCAATTTCCCGATCTCTTTCCTTTTCTTTGTTTTCTAGCTTCACTTCCCGATCTCTTTAATGCAGATGCTACATACTTTTACTAAAAACTCCAGCCAAAAATCCATCTGCAGAAAAAGAACCGTCTTAGTAGATAACTCTCACGAACAGAATTAATACTGGTGTTACGTTGCACTGCAGAAAGAAATAGCTTGATAAACTTACCTATGTTTTTGCAATGCGCCAAAAATTCATTAAACCCATCCATAAGATCAGCCAAGAATATCACCTACCTGAAAGGAACACAAGTAGACAGTGAACAAGTATAATGCAAGTAAAATATTCTCGATCAGAAGAAAAGAACATCTACAAATTCATACCTGTGAAGAACAATTTGCAAGACATGCAAATTATCCAGAAAGGATAACCATAGCATGAGTTTAAAAAAAAATAAACACAAGAATACAACACTCAACCTGCTGCACTAAACAGACTAATTCAATGGGAAAGTGAACACCATTTCATGGTTAAATAAAAGAATTACTTAAACATTCATACCTGCTATTGTTGGTTTCTTCTTCGTTGTGTGCAAGAAGCTGGCCGAGTTGGGTTCAGCACAAGCGTCACGAGTACGGTACAGAAAAACTCGAGTACATGGAAGACCCATCACAATGTACACAGATGAATAAGTATTAAACCTTAATCAAAAGAACCACACATAATTATGAGTGCATACTTCTCAATTTCTAACATCAGGTTCACATGGAAAATTTCTTATTCAAGATAGATTATATGTATCAACAGCTCAGCAGTATAGAAATGACAATAAACAACAGATTTTGCAGCAGTCTGACTGGCTTAGTAGTAACACCAATGACAACAGGTGATGAGACATGTTCATTTGGTGGCTTCTGTGATTGACGTTGTAATTGTGTACCACTGGTATATGCAAAAAAATAGTGAGTTGAGTTCTATGATGACATGGATTCTCTAGTAGGTAGCTACCATATGCAGTTAAGTGCCTTACTAAATACTACCACATACATGATTAGCTTATTAGTCCTAGACAAAATCCATGTCCACTAAAATTTCTGGTAAAATCGTGGTTAAGGTTGGAAAACGTCATGCCTCAATAATTGTCACCCCATACACAGAGAGTTCCCCAAACAAAGTCAATCAAGAGAAGAAAACAAAATTCGTGTGATCAGTCAGGTTAACAGGTTAATGTCCACAGACTCAAAAAAAAAAAAAAAAGGTTGATGTGTAGGTTTAAAAACAGTACTGTACAGAAAGAAGATGAACGTAAGAGTTCAGGCATCTTTCCTCAGCGATAAATTAAAGTCCCATACTACAAAAAAGAAAAATAGACCATACCCATGAAATTTCATTTTTGGCACCCAGATTCAAAAATAAACATCCTGATTATATCAACGTTTCAAGTATCGAAATTTTTAATAACGGATGGAAGAACAGGAACGAACATAATATAATGAATCTGACGCATAGAAAAAACACGCTAAAACAAAGAAGGTTAATTTATCATCTGAAATTTTAAGAATGGGCGATAAAAATAATAAATATCTCTTTTTATCTTTGAAACGGCAGGTCTTGCATACCCGCGAAAACACCAGGAGACTGGGTCAAAGACAAAACTTAGAAGATGGCAATCTTATAAACCCAGAAAGGAAAATAACAGGAAATTGTGACAGAAGAAAATCTAGTTGTGTATGACGTTAGAAGGAGACAGCAAAAGCAATATTAATTTGACGTTGCGGCGACGGCGAGCTCCCTCACGATCTTGCGGCGGCGACGGCACAAAGATGACAACACTGCTGCAACAGTGGAGATAGCAGCGGCGACGGCAACACGAAGACGCTCCCTCCACGCAGCAGTGACAGCGACAGGGGCTCCTCCCCCACGGCAACGACTGCCCTACGGCGGCAAGGCAGCAAGGGCGGTGGGCACAGGAGCATGGCGAGGGGGAGCACGGAGACAGGGCAGGGGAGCGGCGATGAGCACAGCAGCCTGGCGAGGGGGAGCACGGCGACAGGGCAGGGGAGCGACGGCGAGCACAGTAGGGGAGGAAGAAGGCGACAGCGGGCGGGTTCGAGCCTTCACCTGGCAACGGTGCAGCGAAGCAGCAGCGGCGGCAGCACGGTGGCGACGGTGGGGCGTCCTCCCCACGGCAATTAAGGCCCTGACGGTGGGGGTCCTCCTCAGGCCATCGGCGACAGCAACAACAGACACACAGAGAGAGAGAGAGAGAGAGAGAGAGAGGAGAGGAGAGAGAGAGGAGAGAGGAGGAGACGAGAGAGAGAGAGAGAGAGAGAGAGAGAGAACGCAAGAGGGTGAGAGGGGAAGGTCTGTGCTGCAGAAGGGGAGGGGGGGAGAGAGACTCCGGAGGGGAAGAACATGGGGAAGGAGAGGGAGGGGGGAGGCTGGCTTGCGGGAGGGGAAGGAGAGGGAGGGGGGCGGCTGGCTTGCGGGAGGGGAAGGAGAAGGGAAGGAGGTAGGGCAGAGAAGGGAGAAAGGAAAATAGAAATGGCGAAGGCGGGGGATTTTGAGACAGAATGGGGGGAAAAGGGAAGAGGGGAAAAGTGTTTCGGGAGGGAAAAGAATAAAATAATGAAAAGTAAGATTTATACCTACTATAACATATATTGTGTAGGTATAAATTTTTTCTGGTGTAGGTATATCCTTTTCGTACTTACAACTATCAAACGCGTAGGTATATAGTGTAGGTACAAGTCAGTTTTCTAGTAGTGTGTGTTCCTTTCAGGTAGGTGATATTCTTGGCTGATCTTATGGATGGGTTTAATGAATTTTTGGCGCATTGCAAAAACATAGGTAAGTTTATCAAGCTATTTCTTTCTGCAGTGCAACGTAACACCAGTATTAATTCTGTTCGTGAGAGTTATCTACTAAGATGGTTCTTTTTCTGCAGATGGATTTTTGGCTGGAGTTTTTAGTAAAAGTATGTAGCATCTGCATTAAAGAGATCGTGAAGTGAAGGTAGAAAACAAAGAAAAGGAAAGAGATCGGGAAATTGAGAGGGAGAAAGACAGAGACCATGATAGGGAGAGGGATGAAGAAAGGGAGAGGCTTAAAGATTCTGCAGTTCACAAGGCCCTTATGCTTCTGAAGGAATTTTGGTCTAAATTTTTCACTCCTTTGCTTTTAATCAATTGCTTATGAAGAGATGAGTGTTTTCACATTGAAGACTCCCCTGTTAATCTTGATGCTCCAGGTTCTTATCCATCTAGTTCATCTGTCTGTCCTCTTTCTTTTACTTTGTTTTAACATTTTGTTTTATCTTTCTATGTGCCTCAGGTAATAGTTCCCAGCAGCTTTGATTTTCCAAGGTATCTATAGCTCTCATTACGTTTTGTGTAGAGGTTTTTGTGTTTTACCTCTACACTTGTATATTCTCATCTTACCAACATATTATGTGGTACCATCCACATTTCAAAAACCTGTACAACTCTTAAAGCTCTGAAACAGACTCAACCTTCAGCCAACTCTTCAAATCCAGTGGTAGCAAAAGATGATGCCTTTTCTAAGGTGTTCGGACAAGAAAAATCTGGTAGAATACGAGGAGTAGGCACTGGGCCACACCAGTTACTTTGTGGGGAAGAAAAAATGAAATGTTAAAGTCTGAAAATATGACATTGCATCAACGAATCAAAGTTCTTGAGGAGAAATCTAGCACTTTTATTAACTTCTTTTATTGTTTTCTTTCTATGTAGGTGTTGGTGGATGAGGCAAAACGAACACTATTTAGTGGTTAGCATTTTGTAAGCACTTTGAAACAATTTGGTATATGTATATATTTGCAAACAGTTTCTAAACACAATATTTGATGAATGTGGTTATGTGTTGAATGAATGTGACAATGTTGAATGAGATAATGTGAATGTGAAGTATGGATCTCACAAGGGTATAATCTTTTGCTCTCATAGCATTTTCTTTATTAGTTAGTATTCTTTTTTTCCTAAACTGGTTCTCAAGTGTTGAATGAGATAATGTGAATGTGAATGTGGTTGGGGGATGTAATCCAAAGAAAATTCTGTAGCATGGAAACTAGCAATTGGTGATGGATTGCTGCCCCTTGGCCTAGGATATGAAACTGTCCACAAAGCATCCAACATACAGGTCCTTTCAGTTCCCTGTTCTATTTGTTCTTACACTGTCATTGTTTGAGAAGCTATTTGACTTATAAACTTTTGTTCTTACAGGTCAGAGGAACTACAATAAGGTATATCCTGCTAGATATGCAAGGGAACCATGTAAGAACACATTTTTTATGCAAGGAAGGCATACATATTGAATATGTTTATATGTACCTATTGCCATCGTACTTCTATATTTTGCTTTTCCTGACATCATATAACAGGGCTTTCTATAAGTGATGGTGTAACGTCGCGTGCTTTTCGGATCCATGCGGATCATGTGCATTGTGGTGTGGCGGCGTTGAGAGGCAGTGTGAGTTGGGTGTGTGGAATGCAAGGTGGTGATTGCGTGGCTTGAGCAGGTGAAGAGCAGGGTAGGTCCTGAATTGGAATGGGACCTGCTGCTGTTCTGTCTGAGTTGGCGGCCAAGGGGTGGTCATTTACTGTTGGCGTCCAGTTTTATGGACGTTGACTTCTTGAACTTGGCGGCAGCTTTTGTGGTCGTTTAGTCTGGCGGTGCATGTGGGCGACAAGGGGGTTGACGCCAACCTGTCAGTTCAGCAGGTTATATGTTCACCCGAGGGCAGCTCTCTCAGCTCACCTCTCTCCCTCTTGCCCCAGCTTGCTGCCCCCGAGTCTTTGAAGGTTCTAACAGGTATCGAGGAGTGGCTGGTCGATCGTGGGACGCGCGGCGTCGCCGAATTGCGCGAGGAAACGTCGCGGCGTGGTGTAATTCGCGTGGGAACTCGCGGAGGGCTCGGCGTAAACCGGGGGGTTGCGGGAGATTCTAACGCGTTCTGAGGTAGGGGACGAACCTTGGTAGCTCCCTAGAAACATTAAAACACATAACTACTTGAACCAGCATGATAATCCATGTTTGGATAGAGTTGCACCATGCGGGATAATGGGTGGTTTGTGTAGTTTAATGTGTAAAGCATGTATAATTGGGTTGTATTGGGTTCTATCATGCTAGTGGAATAGCATTTACATGTTTTTCTGTAATATGAATGAGTGGAAAACTCGCAGGACCGGATTAGGGTTTCTGCAGGGTTTAAGGCCGGGGAACTTGGCGTCAACATCGTTTTGCCGCCAAGATCTTCAGCCAGGAGGTTGACGGCCAGAGACCTGCCGTCTACTTCCTGTAAGCGGCAATCGATGTGGCCGCCTACTCCTATATGAACAGAATGGCTATTTATGTGTTTTATCGATAATGCATGCGTGGTATCATACGAGGTGCACTAAGTGCACATGGTTCACGTATTTAGCATACAAGATATGCTGTTAAGTGTTTACTTCGGTGACTGCGCGTTGTGTACGCGAGTCAGTTGGGTTCACATAGTGGACTAGTGGTTACTTGTGGTTTGCGTGAGGTTTCACGTGGTTTGTTGTGACGTGCACGTGGTTTTGTGTACGTGACAAGTAGTACGACGCCTACCGTGGTTACCTCTCCAGTTGGGTGCCCCAGGTTCTTTGTGAGCCAGGCTGTTAGCTCGGGGCCTTGTCCCGGTACTTGTGTTGTACCGTTGAAGTCTGTGTCGTCTGACCTGGACACCCTCACTCTTGTGTTAGAGTTGTACGTCCGGCTGAGGGAAATACGACAGTGGGACAGTGACAGTTGTGGTTGTTTTTAGTCACTTGTAGCGTGCTCGTAGTTGGGGGTACGGACACCAGTAGACGTACTGGACCCCAGCTAGTCCTTTTCCAGTGCCTCACTCTAGCGAGCCCAGGCCAGGGTCTCTGGAGGTGCCAGGCATGGGCCTGTGACCGTGTGGTTTGCAGGTTGTGGTGTTTTAGTTGGTCTCCACAGTTGTTTGACCTTTTTACGTGGAGCGGCAGCTGGACCTTCGTCCGTGGCTGCGAGACTGAGAGGTGGACCTGTGTTAGTTTCCGAGTCAGTTTCTGGTGTCGCGAACCAGTTTACGTGGCTCGTGTTGGCTGTCTCTACTTTGGATTATGGCTATGTAAATTGTGAAAATTATATATGAAATGTGGTGTGTTCCTTTATGTTTACACGGACTGTGGTTTGGTTTCCCTTACGAGGCTACGGCCCGTTCGCGGGAGGCGGACTCGGATCAAGTGCGTTATTGGTTTAACGGGCTTGGCCGAGGCGTTCCGCCACAGATGGCCCCTTATTTCAATGCCTGCACCATGACATGAGCACCAGTAGCTGCTATTTGTGAATCGTGATGGCCAATATTGTGCTATGTGTGGAGGGAGGGAGAGGAAAAAATAAAGTCAGACAAGTACAATATTGTCATTCCCATACTTTGCATACTCATAACCAACCTGCCTTCCTATCTTTTGTGGTATATATATCCAGATTGGTTGTATAAGTTCTAAACTCAAACTCATTTTCATTTTGTAGAGAAGCTATTGGAGTTCTTGAATCAGCAACAAGAGTACAACTTGGATATGGAAAGAAGTGAGTAGACTTTGTTCTCTTTGGATGTACCTGTGACACATTTTTCTAAGTGTACATTATACACATCATGTTGATTTGTGTTTTGTTTCTCACAAGTTATTGGAAACATTTTTCAGGATGGTATTCTTACTTCTAGATATCTTTTCTTCACTTGGTTGTGAGACATGACAAATGGATTGATGCTGCCCAGAACAGATCAACTTTTGTTTAATATATCACTTTGTAAACACTTTGGTATAATTTTGGACAATAGATGTTGTGGATGTATATTTGACATTAATATGAAAATGTTGTGAATGACCACAATATGTGTTTGAATGAATGAATGTGGTTATGTTGATAATTGTAAGAATATGAATGAATGTGGTTATGTTGATGGTGTATGAATGAATGTGGCTATGTTGATGAAATGTATGGATGAATGACATTTTGTGAATGGGAATGAGTGAATGTTGTGGATGTGACTGTTACGAATGGAATATGAATAGGAAAGGCAGGTGAATATGTATATGTTATATGTGGAGGAATAATAGATAATATATTTTTTTTTTTCAGGTACAAAAACCTACGACATTTAACGTTGTAGGTATAAAACACCTACCACATTTTATTCTGTAGGTAAACAAAACCTACGATCTTAAATATCGTAGGTAAAGTACATGTACTTTACCTACAACCCTGTCGTAGGTAATAGTATTACCAACATGTACTTTACCGTCGACCGAAGCTGTAGGAAATGTCATAGGTAACATATATACCTACGATATTTGCCGTATTACTGACGTTTTTGGTCGTAGGTAAAACTGTGTTTTCTAGTAGTGATAAGACACTGCCACCATAGATTGCTTGGAGCTGTACTGTAGTAGTGCCCCTACGGAAAGCTCAAATTGTAAAATGTGGTACCCTAGGCAAGAGTCTTGAAAAATCTTGGAGGTGGACAGGTTCCACTGGTAATGGTAGGGAGTGCTTCCCTCGGTTCTGCAGTGACCAAGACTTGATCACGATTGCCTAAGTGATTAAGTAAATGTGAGTGTATGTGTAAGTGACATGATTTGTCTAGTGGTGGTTTAGGCTGTGTCTTGGCAATGTGTAAATTAAATATGTGTAAAATATGAAAAAAAATGATATGTGAATATGGTACAAGGTATGTGCAAGTGATATGAGAACGTGGCACATGTTTTGTGCAAAGTGAAATGATATGTAATTGTGAATTTGAAAGTGAAACCATATATGAAAAACCATGTGAAAACTTGTGTGAATGGAAATATGAATAGTTTGATTTCATGCCATGTTTGTGCGTTGTATGTATGTTTACAGATAGGAAGCTAACGGCTATACTACTGCTGCTAAGATCCCTAGTTGGCGGTGGCATTTGGTGCCATTAACTCATATTGGTGGCGACATTTGGTGCCGTTAACTCATGTTGGCAGTAGCATATGTGCCGCCAAGTTCTTAAGTTTTCAGAAATGTGGTTTTGATCTGTAACCTGTGATTTCTGAACTTATGGTTGTCTGTATATATTGTGAAAATTTTATGTGGTCAAGTATAGTCATTCGGTCATGTCATGCAGTGTTAAATTTCTTTGCATAGCCTTAATTATTAGAATTTTTGAAATGAGATATTAAGCATGATTTGATCTTGATAACTCCTAAATAATTAGATCCATTGTGAACTAGGGTTCCATAAATTTTCCATATGCTTGAATGACTGTTTGCAAGTTTTGTTACTATTATACATGACGAAATTACTGTGTACCATGGTTAATTGGATTTGTTGGTAAATATGTCTAAAATTGTTTTATTTGTCATAAATAGTGTACACATCCGGAAAATCTGAAAAATTGAGCATGTTACATACTATCTGTTTAGAACCTGTGATAAAAATATCACTTTGTTTTGATTATAGTAGATACCGTCATTGATTTAATAAAGGAAAATGACCATATTGAGTATATTAGGTTTAATTATGTGTAAATAAGTGATTAGCAGTATGATTAGGATCATGTTGTAATATGAACATTATCATGAACCTGTGGCATCATGTAAAGTAAACTGAAGCATGTGACATTGATAAATAATACATACAGATGGTTAATATAGTGTTGCGTAAGAGATTCCTTGTTTACTTCCATATGTTAGAATGAGCATGTGATAGTTTAAATTCTTAGAAAGCATGTGTGGTAAGTATATGGATTGAAATATTAGTTACTTGCTGAGTCTATTATGTAGACTCACCCTTCCTAAACATTTCAGGAAATTTAGAAGCCGAGGAGATAGCAAGATCCTATGAGGAGCTTGGAGAATAGTTGAAGACTTGTAATTTATTTTCCAGTATGTAATTTGTAATTTGAATTTTGGTTATGTAATTGGAACTGGCTATACATTAGTGGATTTTATGTGTTATCTTTTCCTTCATGAACTATATAGACCGTGGTATGTGGACTAAAAGTTGATGGAATAAGAGTTGTGTATTTAAATTTCGTTGCATAAATCATTTATATTTGTGTATATCTCAGCTCACTTGTATAATGTTGGTGTTTTCTGATCCCCTATAGCGGCTTGCTCTCATCCGATGTGGGTTGGTATAACCGTACCGGGTGGAAGTGGGTCGTTACACTCTTAGTTAAGCTATTCCTCTTTTCTTCGTTGATGACATGATCATCATCGGAGATAATGTTGATGCTATTGCCTCCCTTAAGCACCAACTCCCTTAGTTAGGGCTGCAATTGGGTCAGGTTAAGTATCGAAAATATGAGCTTTTGATACCGATTTCGATAACTATTTAAAGCTTTCGATTCTGATTCCGATATAATCAGAATAGTCATTTTTTATTTCTATCAGATTCCAATGATTACCAGAACTAAAATTTTGATAAGCTAAGGAGCTTACTGCGGTTTTGTCTTTTAAGTTTATGAATAATTTATCGGAATAATCGATATCAATATCAATTTCGATTCTGATTATTGTTCTATTTTGATTCCTATTTCGATGATGTATCAAAATAACCGATATTGATTTTGATAAGCTATGAATGTTATTTTTTTAATTACAAAACTAATAATTCTTATCAGATTCGGGTCAAAATATTGGGTTTTCGAATTCCGTTTGCAACCCTACCATCAGTCATTTGAGATGATAGACCTTAGGTCTTTGTGATACTTTCTTCTTCTTAAGGTGGCCTATTCTACTTGTGATTATTTTTTATCTCGGTAGAAATATGTTAGTTACATTCTTCAGCATGTTGCTCTTTCGAAACTTGCACCTAGATACTCCTATGGAACTTCATCTCAAGCTTTGTTCATCTGGTAGTGTTCCCTTTGAGAATTCTTCACCCTATCGACAACTTATTCGGGTTTTAGTGTGTTTGACTATTTCTTGCCTTGACATTACTCATGTTGTGCATGTGATCTTGGGCCAGTTTGTCAGTATACCAATTTCCACCCACTTTGCTGCTCTTTTGTGTGTTCTTCAGTAACTTTGTGGCATCATTTATGGTTCCTTATTTATATCATTCTAGAGTACATTGGAGCTTCGTGCTTATTCGGATGTTGATTGGGCTAGTCATCCTATTTGTCGTCATTCTACCATTGACTTTTGTATTTTTCTCAACTTGTCTCTCATTCCTTGGTAGAGTAAGAAGCAAGTTGTTATCTCTCACTCTAGTATTAAGGTTAAGTATCATGTCATGAGCAACATTTATGTTAAGATCGATTGGTCTCATGGACTTCTTTGCGATTTTGAAGTTGAGTCTTCAACTTTCACACTCTTTATTGTGACAACTAGAGTGCTCTTTAGATTGCTGGAAATCCTATTTTCCATGAATAAAGTATATTGAGATTGATTATCATTTTGACTATCACCATTATCTATCTGGCACGTTGTCACTTCCCTACATTTCCTTTGGTGAGCATCTTGGTCTTTGGTGAGCATCATGGTGACCTTTTTAAACAGTCTCAAATGACTTTGCACTTTAGAAATTTTTTTGGCAAACTCTAAATGTATGATCCTTCATGAGTTTCAATGGGGGTGTTAAGAGAATCCCCAATCCTACTAGGATCGGCCCCATGATACAACCTTCTATATTATGTACATACTGGGATTAGGAAGTCTATCTGATCACTGGCCATGCCCTCTTTTAGGGTTTTTATAGTTGTATAAATACTTGATAATACAATAGGAGAAGTCATGCTCTCCAACTTCTTCCTTCTTTGCATTCGTGACAATCCCGATCGTAAGAAGCTTAAGTGTATCATAACAAAATTCTCCATTTCTCAACTTGAATAACGAAAAAAAATGTAATGGGAACAATTCTTGGGGCAAAAATTGTTTACTTTGTTCTGCATTTGAGTTTGCAAAAATGATTGAAAAATATATCTATACACCGTTGGAATGTGAAAAATGATAAATATGTAATTTTAACTCTAGCTAGTTAGTATGTAAAGATCCAAGGGTAATGTTAGGGCAACGCACGTACTTTTACGAGTGACCAAAAAACAGTTCACTTGTGTAATAACACGTTAAAGTGATATTATCATAAAAAATATATGTCTCATCAATAATTGCCAAGAGAAAGTAAAAAAAAACTCATAAATGAGCAGGTTGTGGGCATAATTTTGATCAAGTGTTAAGAGGTCTGGCACGAAATGGGGTTACTAAACCATTTTTCTTTCTTTTATGAGGTGTTTTGATTGTGTTATGATTCCTTCATACCTTCATCGTCGTACAAAGTGTAGAAGATCACGAGCGCTCTCTCTCTCTCGTGGAAAAAAAAAGGAGAGAAAAACCATAAAACACAAGAAACCAGCTCCCCGTTTATTTATTCTTTTAATGCATGTAAATAACATGCATAAAACACAAGAAAGAAAGCCAATTAAAATGCATAAGAATACGAGATTCACATCAGCGTACGTAGCACACACGAATCATGTCTGCCCGGTATCGAACAGTCTTGTCTTCTTTTTTTTCAAGCGAAGACCACGTCTATCGAGCAGAACGGCGAGGGAGGCGGCTAGGAGTGGGCACACAAGGCTCCTCCTAGTAAGGGCGGCGGCCTGGGATGTTTCCCTTGGGGTTGTACACACACAGCATGTAGTAGCCGTCGCCACCGCTGCACCGCACGCTGGCGCACCCGATGCTCCTGGAGTTGCGCCACACCAGCTGCTTGTAGTTGCGGCAGCTCCTGCCGGGGTCGCAGGTATTGCTGCGGTAGTGGTAGTACTGCCTCTCGGCAAAACACCAGCTCACGGCGTCCCCCGCGGTGTAGCGGTGGGCACCGCGGCCCCAGTAGGCGTTGGCACCGTAGGGACCCCCCGGGTAGGCGAGGCGGCAGTCGCGGGCCACGCCCTGGGCGTAGTTGCGTGCATACCGGGCAAGGCCGCCGTCCCATGAGACGGGCCCGACGCCAACGCGTGCGCGCGCCGAGTTGTGGAGGCGAACCCAGTCCGCGGGGGAGCTCTGGGCGTGGGCGACGCCGACCACGGCCAAGCAGAGGACTGCAACCATGGCAAGCAGAGCAAGCCTTGAAGAACCCATCGCCTGATCAAATGCTTCTTCTTCTTCTTCTTTCTCTCCCTCTATGTGGTGTTGTGATTGGCGATGGTGGCTCTTTTGATGCATGCATGGTGGGGATATTTATAGCTAAAGCTCTGTAAAACTGGTACTTGCTTCGCCTAGTCTCTTATGATTTAATCGTTTCTGTGACGGAAGCCAACACCGGCTTCCCGGCTTCAACAGTACTCTCATCCGAGAATAGTCTATAACCTAACGCCGTTCAGGTGTCATCATATGCGTATTTGGTGAATGTTTCAAAGAAGATATCGCAAGGCATGGTTCTTGCTGGTCCACGCATGCATGTATATATGCTTTCAAAATTCACCTCTCGGTGGAAATTAACACAATTGAAGAAGTCTCTTACACATTTCTTTCCTTTAAACTGTTACGAGGTGGTCTTGATCACTTCAGATTTTAATCATGTCTTGGCTTGGATTTGAAGATGTCCAGATCGTAAGAATTATCTTTCACAGCTTCGGATGTTTCTTCTTGTTGTTGTTCAAGCCTACGAAGTTGAACGTGTGCTCCCAAGAAGGAAAACGAAGTCAAATCAATAGTTTATGTTTGAAAGATTTTTTTTTTCTTCACAAGGAAAAAGAGCAAAAAACTCCATTCATTAGAAAAATTCGAGAAGTACATAAACTATTACATGGGTGAGAACTCTCAAATCACACGGAATAGCAAAGAGAACATATATAGATTTAAGTAACCCGCACAAATAAGAGGTATATTTTTCCAAACCAATATGAAGTATCATCTGCCTTCAAATGGTGCCTGAGCAATCAAGAAGAGCGTCGGCAGTGAAGTGGAGGGACTGCATAATTTTTGCACGGCAAATCATGCACGGAAGAATATTTAAAGGATATTGACTACGGTGTTTGATGTGATCGTCATGTCGATATATATATCTTGTTTAATTGTTCGTTTTAAAAATCCTCCTCCCGTTGTACGGCTTCGTATAACTCAGCATTGCGGCGATAAAATTTCAATTTGTCATTGTCTCCGAATGATCCGGAAGTTGACATCTTTGGGTTACGATGGGGTCTCATCTCCTGTATGTAGAATTAGTCAAATGGGTTTTCACACGGCATGTTAATTAATTAGCACTCATCATCTTTATTTAATACTCGAAGATGAGATCGCCATGGGTTTTCTCCTTGTAAGTGGGAATTATTCAAATGGTGTTTGTTCTAGCGTTAGACTTGTATCACAGATATATATATACCACTACAAGAAAATCGGCTTTTACCTACACTATATACCTACGCGTTTAATGGTTGTAGATATTAGGAGCATATACCTACGCCAAGATAGAAATATACCTACACCATATATGTTTCGGTAGGTATAAACCCCTTTTTTTTCATTTTTTATTATTTTCCCTCCCGAATCCCGTTTCCCCATTCCCCTTTTCCCCCCTTTTCCCCCCTTTCTGGCTCGAAACCCCCCGTGTGCTTCTTCCCTTTCCCCCCTTTCTAGCTCGAAACCCCCCTTTCTGCCCTACTCCGCCAACGGCTGCGCCTCACCATCGCCGAGGAAGACGGAGGTGCATGCTTACGGGGACGGCGGCGCTGTGGTTTGCAGGGGAAGCCGCGCAAGAAGACGCACTCGCTCCGTCATCCTCTTCGCCCTCTCCCTTTCCGTCATCCTCTTCCCCATTTCCGGTAAGTGGTCAAACCCCCCTCCACTACGCCCTCTCCCTTTCCCGACCCTCTCCGTCATCATCTCTCGCTCGCCGCTCTCTCGTTCTTCCCCTCTCTCTCACATTCGCTCTCTATCTCGCGCACTCTCTGTCTCTCTTGCATCCCTCTCTCTCTCTCTCTGTCTCTCTCTCTCTCTCTCTCTCTCTCTCTCTCTCATGGAATATGGCATCCAATATTGGGGAGATGGGACCGTCGTATGAAGGTACCTGCTTCGACCAGGCTCTTAGTAGCTGAAGATGCCCCAACCAACCCCACCTTTGCGTTCTGTTTTGAGCTCAAAAATGGTAGTGTTCTACTTGTTATTTACCCCTGATTCCCGTATGAATGGTGTAGGCTCAATGTGGAATAACCACTGAAGGGTTGTTTTGTTTGATGTGATGTGAAACCCGCAAAACACTATGAAATGTTGGAATACATCAATGAGCTCGTATCTATTTTCCTGCTAGCATTACTCTGTCCTGTTGCAAACCTAGGTGTGCAGATATGTTAAACTTTTAGCTTCAAAACCTCATATTAACTCTGGTGGTGTCACAGATTATCTCTGCATTATCTTTATGTCACACCATGTCTAAATGTTATATGACCTTGCTAGATTATCTCTAGGCACCTATTTTTCAAGAGTGGAACTTGCATGGCATTTAGTAGTTACCATCCCTCCCCCTCCCCACTGTGCCATGGCACAAGGAGGCACACGCAGGCACATAACTCAGTGGCTCAGAGAATAATTATCACATCTTTTTTTGAGTTATATTTTCACCAATCAACAGATATTACTATTTCAACTGAACAATTGAAGGTTCTAATGTTTTGGTTGAACAACTAAAAAAATAAACAGTAACATCATATGTCATGCAATTTCCTTATGACCACCCAAGTTTGCTATCTTTTCTTTGCTGGCTGTCATATTTTTGTCCTGCTGTGATCATGCAATTTAAGTTTGAATTTCAACTAGTTTGGTGGGGGAGGGGGGTAGGGGGGTAGGGGGCAGTGGGCGGTCTGAGAGTGTGTATGTGCCTATGTTCTTGTCTTTAATATTTTTGCAGCGGTGCCAATTGCTTTCCGTTCGGCCATCGATCGACCTCAGTGCTAGCGACAGTAAGAGCGTACTGTGAAGTAGTACTTCAGAAAGTATGCGGTTAGTTTATCAATATATGATCATTTGCTCATCCCACCTGAACTTTATTTTGTAGTTTCTTACATATTCTACTTGTTTGTTCATGTTTTATAGAGATATGGATTGGAGTTGGATGGATTTGCCAAGAAATGTTGTTGGTTATTATGATGGTGTAGATGCATTCATCAATTTTGCTTACAGACATTTACCACCGGATAAGAAAATTAGATGCCCTTGTGTCAATTGCACTTGTCTGAAAAAGTTTCAAAAAGAGACAGTTAAAGAGCACTTGTATTTGGATGGTGTTATAAAAGACAAAGACTTTTGGAAATTTTATGGTGAAGGATCATCATATGAGAAGTCAAAAATTTTGGTGGCAACACATCTATGCATCAAATGTTAAATGATGCCTTTCAAATATCTTCCCATAATGAAATCAACGAAATTAAGCAGCTAAAAAGAAAAGATTTTCAACTTGATAAGGATTCCAAGTTCTTTTATGATTTATTGGAAGATGCTGCAAAACCAGTCTATCCAGGATGCACAAAATTTAGCAAGCTTTCATTTTTGGTTAGATTGATGAACATTAAATGCTTAGGAGGATGGAGTAATAAGCATTTTGACATGTTGTTAATGTTGTTGAAGGAGGTGCTTCCAGAAGGTGAGTCATTACCTTCATCATTCTATGAAGTTAAAAAGATTGTTGATAAATTGGGCTATAGTTATCGAAAAATTGATGCATGTCCAAACGATTGCATCTTATATTGGAAAGAGAATGAGAATTTTGAATGTTGTCCTAAGTGTGGAGAGTCTAGATGGAAAAGTGTTAAGTATAATAAAGTGGAAAGTAAAAAGAAAAGAGTACCTCAAAAGATTCTTCGGCATTTTCCACTTATTACAAGACTACAGAGATTATTCATGTCTTCTAAAACTTCTACAAGTATGACTTGGCATGCAACTGAACGTCAAGAGGATGGTCTGTTAAGGCATCCTGCTGATTCACCTTGTTGGAAAGCTTTAGATGCCATCAATGAATTTGGGTTAGATTGTCGAAATGTACGCCTTGGTTTGGCAAGTGATGGTTTTAACCCCTTTGGGACGATGAACATCACTCATAGTACTTGGCCTGTTTTGGTGGTTCCATATAACTTGCCACCTTGGGAGTGCATGAAAAGCTCAAATATGATACTTTGCTTACTCATATCCGGCCCAAAAGGTCCTGGTAATAATATTGATGTGTATCTACAACCACTTATAGAAGAGTTGCAAATTCTTTGGCATGGTGTGGACACATTTGATTCAGCTAAAAATGAGGTTTTTTGCATGCGTGCAGCATTATTATGGACTATTAATGATTTTCCAGCATACGCCTACATGTCAGGTTGGAGTACTAGAGGTCGATTAGCTTGTCCTACTTGCAATAAAAATACTTGTTCAAAGTGGTTGAATGCTAGTGGTAAATTTTGTTACACAGGGCATCGCAGATGGTTAAGAAATGATCATAAATTTCGAAAAATGAGTCAACAGTTTGATGGACTTGAGGAGTGGGGTGATAGACCCATGCCATTATCTGGGGATGAAGTATTGCTACAACTACAACACCTAACTTTCAAGCATGGGAAAAAGACAGTCAAGAAGAAAGGTAAGAGGAAAAAGATTGTGGCAAAAGTCGATTCTAATAAATATTTGGGTTGGAAAAAGCATAGTATTTTCTTCTCTTTACCATATTGGAAATCTTTGTTACTCCGCCACAATCTAGATGTGATGCACATTGAGAAGAATGTATGTGAGAGTATTATTGGAACATTATTAGCCATTGAAGGGAAGAATAAAGATGGTGCAAAAGCTCGTCAAGACTTGCAACTTTTAGGTATAAGGACATCTCTTCATCCACGAGAGGTTGGTTCAAACAAGACCATTTTGCCAGCAGCACAATTCACATGTAGCAAGAAAGAGAAAGAAATTATATTCAAGTTTTTTCAAACTGTGAAGGTTCCAGATGGTTATTCATCTAACATTGCAAAACGGTTTTGCAACAAAGATAAGAACTTGTGGGGATTGAAAAGTCATGACTATCATGTCATTATGCAACAACTACTCCCAATAGCTGTTCGAGCACTACCGAATAAAAGTATCTGATGTTATAAGCGACATATGCCATTTCTTTTTGAACTTGTGTTCAAAAATTGCACCAGCCGATGACTTCTATCAGCTTGGAAATCGAGTTGCCATCATTTTGTGTCGGTGTGAGATGATCTTCCCTCCTAGTTTCTTTGATATTATGGTACACTTGATCATTCATTTGGCAGACGAAGCTAGAGTTGCTGGACCAGTTCATTATAGGTGGATGTATCCATTTGAGAGGTACTTTTCAAAATGTTACTTTGATGAACATGATTATTGACTTATACTATTGAATGACTTGTACCATTTGTAGGTATTTAGTAAAGTTGAAATCTTTTGTGCGAAATAAAGCATGTCCAGAAGGGTCAATTGCAGAGGGTTATATCATATCGGAGGCACTCATATTTGCATCTAGATATTTGGATGATGAAGTGGAGACATGGTTGAATAGGCCCCCAAGACAGGTAGAATGTCATCCTATTGTGGTTGAGAAAGGATGGGAGATTTTTTCACAAACATGTCGCCTAATTGGAGCAGCCACTAGCGGTACATTAAGCGATGATGAGTTATTTCAAGCTCATACATATGTGTTATTTAATTGCAAGGCTCTTGAGCAATATGTAAAGTAAGTTTTTGAATAATGTGTTAATCTTTAATTACATTCTTTAATTGAACACAAAGATGAACTTTTTTCTTTCATGCAGTGATCATCTTCTTGAGGTGAAGGAAATGTATCATGGATTGCAGGAGAAGGAAATAGAGCGTATCCATACATCTGAATTTCCAACATGGCTAAAAACTCAAGTATATTCATTTCTATGATGTTCCTTTTGTTTAAACAAATTGAAAACAATCCAATCTTTTTCCTTTCTTAATTTTAAGGTACACAAAGTACAAGAGACAAGTCATGGGTCAATTTCAACAATGCTTCGGTGGATTAAAGATGGTCCACTTGAATTGGTTAGAAAGTATGAAGCATGTATAGTCAATGGTTTTCGATTTCATACAAGAAATCTTGAACGTCGCCGAGTTACTCAAAATTCTGGTGTTATAATGTCTGCAACCACATCAAGTTTCTCAAGTTCAAAGGATAGACAACCCATCCAGGGAAATGTCACATATTATGGGGTACTTCATGAGATCGTGGAAGTTGATTATTATGGGGAGATGAAAATAGTTCTTTTTAAATGTGATTGGATTGATGGGAATCGAGGGGTGAAAAAAGAAGGCAATATCACCATTGTCAATACTTTGTGCAAATTAAGAACTAATGAACCATATGTGTTGGCATCACAAGTAGAGCAAGTTTGGTACGTTGAAGATCTTCGAAATCATGGTTGGTATGTTGTTCGAAAGACATTGCCACGTGAATTCTTTGACATGGTCAAAGTAGAACATGATAATGAAGGAGATTTTTTGGACATCTCGCCAACACTTTCTGTCCACCAATTTGACAGTGATAAGAATGGTGAAGATGTTGATGAATTAAGTCTTACTTGCGAAAGAAATGATGTTGAGGGAATGGAGATCTAAGTTTCTCAAGATTTAAGTATGTATATCGCTGACTTTCATATTTTCAACTCCTTTCAACTCAAGTATGCACATATTTGACTTGTATATCTCCCACTCCCTTCAATCATGTTTGCATGTTTACCACATTGCATATCTCTGACTTTCATATCTCACTTTTAATACTTTATTTATAGGGGTAAAAAGATCATGGAAAATTTATCATACACCTCTACGCACACGACTTCAGCTGAGAAAGGCATGTGGGAACCTGGATCATCTTCACATCCCCTACCACCAAAAAGAGTGAAAAACATTGAAGAAATTTATGATGTTTCTAGACTGCAATTGCATGATGTCTCACAGCCGCAGCAAAGAAAATTAGATACCAGCACTTTTCAGCAATATTTGGAGTGAGTGAAATGATTTTTTTTTTCACACAAGTTATTTCATACTAATTATGCTACTATAATATGTTTAGGCATATGTTGAGTACATTGGGAGATGAACGGCTTGTAGATGTAACAGTATTAGATTGTTTCTGGTATCATATGTATTTGAATGGTTCTCCAAAAGTCATGGACTGGATTAAAGAAAAAGGCATCTTCTCAAAGACATATACATTTGTACCTATTGTGGATGGGTGAGTTAAATTAGTAATCTTCTTTCCTAACATCTTTAAAAATGGATGCATTTACTAAAAGTTACCTATTGTAGGGGCCACTGGAACCTTCTTATTCTGTGCAACTTGGGAAAATCTTTCAACAATAATTACAGTCCATGCATGATCCTTCTAGATTCTCTTATAATTTCAGAGCCATTGAAAGCAGAGCCAACAATTAGAAGGTATTAGTTATAGTTACTTAGTTTTTTTCTTCTGACATTTATTTTAAGCTAATTCATTATGTGGTTCTTATTGTAGATTTGTGAAGGACTTGTTTCATACACAGGGCAAGATGGCTAGTTCACGCAGTATTGGTTCTATTCCGCTATTACTTCCAAAGGTATGCCAGATATTTAAAATATTCATAATTACTATATTATCTTCTAGAAAGCATTTGAATGGTGTTTTAAATTGTTATAGGTACCACAACAAAGGGATGGAGAGGAGTGTGGTGTCTTCACACTCTATTATATATATCTCTTTCTAAAGAGTGCTCCAGCCAGTTTTTCATTTACAGAATTTCCATATTTTGTATAAGTTCTAAACTCAAACTTTCCATGTATTATTATTTAGTATTGTCTTTTAACCTAATTGTTTTAAAACTGTAAATTAAATTGTTTCAGATGACTACCACTTGGTTTTCATATTCAGAAATTGATGTATTTGAGCAGAAGATCAGGAATTTTGCAGATCTGTCACTAAGTGATCCACCTGTGATGCCATGTGAAAATGTAGAGTTGGTAGATGAAAGTGACAGCACAATTAAGGTTAATGATGTGGGGATCAAGAGGAAAGGACGAGGACCAACAATGTGTCATGATGTGCATGCTTTAGAAGATGGGAAAAAAATTTGTGTAGAGTGGGATGCTGTTGGTCAACCAGTAGGGAAGGGTGGTAAATCATTGAGACATTTCTGGGAACAATGGCAAGAAATGCAGACAAGTGTCCTATTAATGTTGCAAGTTGGGATAAAATGCCACGAAATTGCATTGAAGATGTGTGGGAGTTTATTCAGGTATTTATATTTCTTGTGAATGTTAGTTCATTTGTCTTTTCTTCCTTTTAATAACATTCGTCTTATCTTTGTAGAGAAAATATGATATTCCTAATGAAGACTTGTATAGGGGTTGGGTTATGAAAGATCTATCATTTAAGTGGAAGTTTCACAAGTATAATCTACGAAGAAAATATTTGAAGCAGGATAAAAAAGGCATTCAAATAACACCACCAAGCAGATATCATATTCATGAAGAGATGTGGAGAGAAGCAGTTAAAGTATGGACATCTTCTGCATTTCGGGTAAGTAGTTTTACATATGTAAATGATAAGCAGTGAATCATGTGTAACTGAAAATTTTTGTTGTGCAGAGAAGAAGTGAAATCAATACCAAAAATAAGAGTGTCCAAACCATGTTCCATTGTGCTGGGACTCGATCATTTGCAGACATCCGACAATTTGAGGTGAACACATTATGCAACTCTTTTCATTACATATGATACAAAGACCTCAAACATGTTGTTAAAGTCTATATTTTGTTTATTTCAGAAGGAGAAAACTGGGACTGATCCAGATCGAGCTGATGTTTTTATTATCACACACACTAGAAAAGATGGCAGGCCCATAAATGAGGACTGTGCAATTGCCATTGTAAGTCTTATTTGCCATCTCTATGTTTAATGCTTTTGCAATTGTTAGTCTTCTTTAATATCTTTCACATGTCACATATCCCTATGTTTAAACAGGAAAAGCTTAAAGCTCTGAAACAGACTCAACCCTCAACCAACCCTTCAAATCCAGTGGTAGCGAAAGATGATGCATTTTCTAAGGTGTTTGGAGAAGAAAAATCTGGTCGAATCAGAGGAGTAGGTACTGGGCCGACCCCAGTTACTTTGTGGGGAAGAAAAAATGAAGTTTTAAAGTCTGAAAACAAGACATTGCATGAACGGATCAAAGTTCTTGAGGAAAAATTTGTTAAACTTGAGAACAAGGAAATGGAAGAGGTAAGTGTTTGCATATTAGTATTAACTTGAGCAATTTATATATTAGTTTCTGTTATTAATATTCACTGGTTGCTTATTCTTTCATGTAAAAAAGAATGAGTCACAAGTGCGTAGAGACTCACCAGGGCTTTTTGCCTCATCTATGGCAAGTAAGGAGTGTGAATCAAGTCTGGACCCTGTGAGTGATACATTTTTTTTTTCACTAATTTGATTTTTATAGTGCCAATCTTCTCTATGAACACTAAACTCGTGTAGACATCCATATCTCTAGGACACCTAATTGATGTTGTAACTGTAATTTTAGTATTTGGCATAATGTTATCTTCTGGACATTTTTTCTCGCACATCATTGGAGGTGAGATATCGAAATCATGTTTACTTGCGGTGCTTAGTTGCACACCATTGGAGGTGAGACACTTCTGGACACTTTTTCATGGCATCTCTTACCTTGTCCATGCTACAGTTGATCCTGTAGTTTACATTTCTAAAGTTGAGTGCAGACTTCGCTGGAGGATCTGGAAATGAGAACTGAAAATTGGTGCATGGTTTGCTGAAAGTATCATCTGGAAATGGGAACTGAAAATTGTTAAGGCAATAGTTCATGGTTTGCTGAAAAAGGGATTCTCCTTTACTCTTTCTCTGTCTTCCAAATATCTGGTCAACAGTGTTTTTTTTTTGTTCAACTTGAGCTAGTTATAATATTTTTATATAATTTTTACATTTTAATTATATACTAACTTCTATGTAATTTCAGTTCACAGGGAAGAAGGTCAAATTGCTAGATTTAGAGAATGAACAAGTGGCAGAAGGTATTGTTATGAGTATAGATCCAAAGAAGAGTGTTATGGGGAGGCCTATTGGACATGTGTACTGTGAAGTCTCAATTACTTATGCAAATAGACCTGATGCTCCCTTATTTGTTAAAGATGACCATAGATTTCGAATCAAAGATGCCGTCGGAAGTCATATTCTATGGATTCGAGATTATGTAAGTTTTCTGTTTATTGAAAATTTATACTACCTATTATATCATCATGTCATTTTTGTTAACTTCTTTTATTGTTTTCTTTCTACGTAGGTGTTGGTGGATGAGGCAAAACGATCACTATTTAGTGGTTAGCACCAATTACTCTTTGTGAACACTTTGGAATCATTTTTTAAGCACTTTGATATAATTTTGGACAATTCAGGTTTGTGTATGTATATATTTGACATTGTGATGAAATGTGTATATTTGATGAATGTGGCTATGTGTTTGAATGAATGTGAATGTGGCTATGTGTTAATGTGAATGTGAATGTGGTTGGTGGATGTTGGAGAGTAACATGTTAATTATGGCTGCCTCTACAAGATCAATCCAGCCGCTCCTCTAGACAAAGTCTGCATCCTGAGTTGTGGCCCATCAACAGGTAAAACTTCTGGTCTTTACTCTAAATTATCACATCTTTTGGTTGTTGTTGTTGTTTTTGTTGAGTGAAATAGATCTAGTTTGTTATACGTCAATCATCATTGGGGTGATATAAATTTGTTCAACAGGAGCACCCAAATACCTTGATTGGTCAGCTGAGAGGTAAAAGATCAAGTGTTTTAAGCATGCCACCACTATTTGATTTGCTTTGATTTGTATGCTAAAGTGACAGTTCATTGGTTCAGTTTCACAGTCAGTTTCAGCATTACTGAGCTCTTGGTGTGCAATTATCCGATGATATAAGCTGATGATTAGCCATTACTTTTGTCTTATCTGAACTTCCACCTCTATTAAGAATTTTCCACTCATAATTGCCCCCATTTCTTGATGAAACTGATCTCTCTGGTTAATTTGATTTAGAAGATAAATCTTATTGAGCATTTCATGTTCATATCAATTTTGTTGTTATTTTTCAGGGGTGAAGGATTAGAAGCCTTGGGGTGGGCAGATAGCACAGCTTTGGCTTACTTGCCAAAGGACTACTACACAGGGTTTGGATTGATGCTGCCCAAAACTGATCAACTTTTCTTTAATATAGCGCTTTGTAAACACTTTGGTATAATTTTAGACAAATAGATGTTGTGGATGTATATTTGACATTAATATGAAAAATGTTGTGAATTTGACCACAATGTGTTTGAATGAATGGATGTGGTTATGTTGATGGTGTATGAATGAATGTGGCAATGTTTGTATGAATGAATGAGATGATGTGAATGTGAATGAGTGAATGTTGTAGATGTCATTCTTATGAATGGAATATGAATGTGAAAGGCAGGTGGTGGAGGAATAGATAATATATATATATATATATATATATATATATATATATATATATATATATATATATATATATTAGGTACAAAAACCAACGACATTTAACGTTGTAGGTATAACACACCTACAACAATTGCTGCTGTACGTAAAAACAACCTACAACATTTCCTTCTGTAGGTAAATACAACCTACGATATTAAATATTGTAGGTAAAGTATATGTACTTTACCTACGACACGGTCGTAGGTAATAGTTTTACCAACACGTACTTTACCGACGACGAAAGCCGTAGGAAAGGTCGTAGATATAGATATATACCTACGAGTTTGGTCGCTATACTGACGAGTTTGATCGTAGGTAAAACTGTGTTTTCTAGTAGTGTACTTTGCGACAGCTCAAAATCTATGAAAATGTGTCGTAAATAACTGGAATTTTTTTGCGACAGATCTCTAGCCATCGCAAAAGATAGATTATTTGCGGCAGTTATATAGTAGTCACAAAAATAAAATTTTAGTTTTAATGTATGCTTCACTAGTTCGCAAAAACTAATTATTGATTAAAATAAAAAAAATATTTTTATGAATAATATTTAAATCTATTTGAGACGGCTATCATTTGATGCAAAAATACTATTTGCTACAATTTAGGAGCAGCAAAAAACTATATTTAATACAATGGAATTTAAAAGAAAACTGTATAAATTTTCTCAATATAATGACAACACGTACCATTGACTTAGAGATATACACACAATTAAAATCCATGATATGTCCCAATGTGAGTTGTATATATATACACCCGCTAATAGATAACACAAATAAATAAGGAACAACTGGATCAATCAAGTGCAAAGAAGTACAACATATAGCAGCACCAAGCTAGGAAAGACTCTTCCTCTAATAGTCATTTAAAACTTTTGATAACCGTTTAAAGCTTTCGATTCCAATTCCGATATAATCAAAATAGAGTCGTTTTCAATTTCTATCCGATTCCGATTACTTTACCAAAATCAAATATTCGATAAGCTAAGATGCTTACTGTGGTTTTGTCTTTTGAGTTTATGAATAATTTATCAGAATAACCAATATCGATACCAATTCTATTTCTGATTATTATTCTATTTCGATTCCTATTTTGATGATGTATAGAAATAACAGATACTGATTTTGCTAAGCTATCAATGTTATTTTTTTTAATTCCAAAATTGATAATTCTTATCAAAATCGGGTCGAAATATCAAGTTTTTAGATTTCATTTGCAACCCTACCATCAGCCATTTGAGATGATAGACCTCAGGCCTTTGTGATATTTTCTTCTTCTTAAGGTGGCCTATTCTACTCGTGATTATTTTTTACCACTACAAGAAAAAGCGGTATTACCGACGGATACTTCCGACGGAATTATTTCGTCGGCATATTCGTCGGTAATACCGACGAAATAATTCCGTCAGAAATATCCGTCGGAAAGGTCGACAGAATGATTTTAGTCGGATTCTTACTGACGGATATTCCGACAGAATAATTCCGTCAGCAATATCTGTCGGTAAACCCGCACTTTCGCGCTCCCGCCATCCTCGTGAAATGCTCTCTCTCTCTCTCTCTCTCTCTCTCTCTCTCTCTCTCTCCTCGCCGCCGAGAGCTGCTCTGCCACCGCCGGCAGCCACAACCTACACCATCGCCGCCGCCGCCGTCGAGCTGCACCACCTGCACCATCGCCACCGCCGTCGAGTTTCGCCGTCGAACACCGCCGCCGGTACGTACCCCCTCCCCTTCCCCTCCCTCTCCCCCTCCCCCTCCCCCTCTCGGCGACCCCCTCCCGCCCGCAGCCTCCCATTACCCCTGCCAGCCCCCCTCCCCCTCCCGTGTGCAGCCTCCCCACCCCTCTAGGCGGCCCCCCTCCCCTCCCCCTCCCGTCTGTAGCCCCCCCACCCCTGTCTCCCCCCCCTCCCCCTCCCGTGTGCAGCCCCCCACCCCTCTCGGCGGCCCCTCCCCTCCCCTCCCCGTCTCGACGGCCCCCTCCTCCTCCCCCTCCCATCCGTATCCCCCCCCACCCCTGTCGCCCCCCATCCCCTCCCCCTTCCATGCGCAGACCCCCACCTCTCTCGGCGCCCCCCTCCCCTCTCGGCGGCCCCCCTCCCCTCCCCCTCCCCGTCTCGGCGGCCCCCTCCCCCTCCCCCTCCCCTCCCCCCCATCCTAGCCCCCCACCTCTCTCGGTGGCCCCCCTCCCCTCCCCCTCCCCCTCCCCCTCTCGGAGGCCCCTCCCCCCCATCCATAGCCCCCCACCCTCCCCCCCTCCCCTCACCCTGCTCCCCCTCTCGAGGGTAACATGAATTGTTTTTTTTCCTTTCTTTGTTTATTTTATTTTAGTAATCTGATTGGGTAACATAAATTGTTTTGATTTATAGTTTAAAAAATAAATAAATAAACACATATAAAAATAGATTTTTATACCTAATAGATTACTGTAGCGCTACGTACAGTAACTCAATTGTGCTCCATCAGCTTGGGCTGCGTTGCTGAGTGGCAACATTGTTGCCATTTAATTACTCAAAGAGTATGGGTAGAACCGCCCCGCCGCCGAAGAGCAGATCGATCTGTTCTACATGATCATCTGTGGCTTCTAGGCAAATTTTGACTTCCAAATTTGCTGTGCGGCTGCAAGGATCAATGTGATCTCGTAGATGTCAAGGATGGACTACTATTACAAACTGCAAATTAAAAGTTCAACAAGAGTTTAAAAAAAATGAGGTTACAAAAAATAAAATACCTGATCTAACAGAACTTCCAATGATGGTTACACTCAACAGAGGTGACAAAAGTAGTCATAGGTTCATCTGCACTCCGTGTCTGCATCTGATAAAAAGAAATATTTAATCTTATATCAGATCTCACGTATCTCTTTCTCAAGATTATCTTCGAGAAGATATCAATAATTCTAGATAAAAAGAAGACTAGTGAAAGTCAAACATAATCCTCTCAAACAAACTCACTCGATCTCTTCTCAACTTCATTCTCTTGTCAAGTTCTTCCTCTACTAACTTGACTTATAATAGTTAGTTAGAGGTTCAAATTTCACTAAGAATGGGATTATAAAGAAAATTTAAAGGATAATATAAGAGACAAGTTTCCAACTAAAAAAGTAGAATAGTTAGTTGTACATAAGAAGTGACTCAATTGATTGATTAAGACCTTTTGCCATAGAGTAAGATAATCAAAGTTCCATATACTCTTTTAGGCTAAATAAAAGAGTGGATGATTAGAATGAGAAGAATCCAGTTTTGAGTCTCAGACATTGTTTGGTAATATTTTTAAAGTGTGGGTTTTAATTATTTAATGATTGAAAATTTATTTTTCTACTTCTGATTATCAAACAAGTAAAATAGATTTTAAATTGTGTAAAAATAGATTTTATGATAGAGGAGAGAGATAGAGAGAAAAAATATAACGATGATGTGCAGTTCTTACTTTAATTTAATTCATTTGATTAGTATTGTAGTTCTTACATTAATGTAATTCATTTACATGTATGTGTGAATTTGTTTAATATGCACTTGTCCACATGAAATATTTTGGTTTCATATTCCTTTCATATTTATGTGGGTTTTAAATTTGATCTATGCATGTATAGCAATTTATCACTGCACACACCTCACGAGAGCGTGTTAAGCCCGTGTCAATGAACCTTCCCGTTCAAGACTTTGGGATTGATGTGAACGAGTCTTATTTTCAATGATGAGAACGTGTATATCTAACTCAAAGTCTTGAATTGTCCCGTTTTGGACAGTCTGTAAATGTTTGATCGCAGTTTGGTGGTCATTTACTATATGTTTGTATTATTTGTTGAAAATTTCGGGTGCTTCTACTCACTCCTCTCTGATATACCTTTATTGATTTAGAATATTTTCTTAACCACTTACTAGTAAGTGTTTAAGAAAATATCTTAATCAATAAATATTTTTGGTATATCGGAGAGGTGTGGGGAGATGCTGCCGAAATTTTCAGCAAATAATACAAACACATAGTAAATGGTCATCTGAGTGCGATCAAATATTCACAGATGGGTAAAAAGTGATAATCTAAATAATATGTCATACCTATTCATTTTGACTTACTCGAACGATGTGAGGGTGTGTTGGATTTTAACTCGTGACATGACATTTAATCTGTGTACGAAAAATGTCTTATGAGAATCAGTCATGGATGCAACCGATCAACTCATCCAGAGAAGAATGTGCATACTAGTGGGTCCGTATCTTATGCAACCCACAACCAAAAATTGGTAAGCATATTATTGTTCAATTGCTTAATACATTAATTATTATTGTGAAACTAACTAATTTTGTTGAATTGTAAGTGTCACGAGCTCGAGCGTGCCCCTACTTTTCGCAAGTTATTTGATCGGACTCATAAGCGGAAGGGGACGGATGACTATGTCAGCGAGAGTGCTCGCACGAGTGCTTTAATCAAAATATAAATTTTGAGTTCAATTAAGATATTAAAATAATTTGATTTCAATAATTTAGTTTTAATTTGTTATGCAGGAGACCTATGATAGGACGATGGCGGATCGCTATGCAGAGGGCACTCCCCAGCCAGACTTGGATCCAGAGGCTTGGGTCGACGCAGCGGGAGAGCCGAGGAAGCTAGGGTCGAGTGTACGGCTTTGGGGATAGCCTGGATACTACTCTAGTGTTGTCCTCATATGCGAGTTCGGTCGCTCCTCCGGCATACGCGAGTTCATCTGCTGCGTCGCCCGACAGTGGTGTAGAGGAGATGAGAACCCTCATTCGGGAAGAGCTACGGACGCACTTTAGCATTATGGTCGAGTAGTTGATCTCAGCCATGCAGGGAGTACGTCCCTCACAGCCAGCCCCTCAGGTCAGTAGTACTATTAATTTCATATAGTTTGAATGAAATGAAACCACTAAAGAAGGTCAAAAGGGAAAAAAATAAATCTAAATTAAGAAACCTATAAAGAAGGTCCCTTTATACAATCAACTTATGGAAGGATAAAATAGCCACATGAGTGCTCAAATTACTATTCTAAGATAAACAGAAGTGTAAAGGGTGTTCAAATGACTAATCTAAAAAAAACTCGTGTAAAGGATCAGAACAAGCAACCCGGGGGTTCAAAATCACAAATAGGGATCCAATCGGCGTGCCATTTGCTCCAACACGACTGGGTGGATGAAAGTGACGTGTGCAAACTGATAGAATCTGAATTGGATTCCCGGATTGGGTTGGACATTCAAATGACTAATCTAAAAAAAACCCAAGTCTAAAGGATCAAAACATGCAACCCGGAGGTCGAAAATCCCAAAATGGGATCCGATCGATGTGTCGTTCGCTCCGACACGATCGGGTGGGTGAAATTGACGTATGCAAACTGACGGAATCCGAATTGGATTCTCGGATTGGGTTGGGCGTTCAAATGACTAATCTAAAAAAAACCCAAGTCTAAAGGATTAAAACACGCAACTCGGGGGTCCAAAATCCAAAAATGGGATCTGATCGACGTGTCGTTCACTTCGACACGACCGGGTGGGTGAAATTGACATGTGCGAACTGACGGAATCCAATTGGATTCCCGGATTGGGTTGGGCGTTCAAATGACTAATCTAAAAAAACCCAAATCTAAAGGATCAAAACACGCAACCCGGGGGTCCAAAATCCCAAAATGGGATCCGATCGACGTGTCGTTCACTCCGACACGACCGGGTAGGTGAAATTGACATGTGCGAACTGACGGAATCCGAATTGGATTCCGGTTTGGGTTGGGCATTCAAATGACTAATCTAAAAAAAAACCAAGTCTAAAGGATCAGAACAAGCAACCCGGGGGTTCAAAATCCCAAAATGAGATCCGATCGATGTGCCGTTAAAATGGGAAATTTATAGTTGACCGACGGCACTTATCCGTCGGCATTTCTGTCGGATGTTCCGACGGAATAAGTTCCGACAGATTCTTTCCATCGGAAGTTACCGACGGACTTTCCGACAAATTTTCTAACAGTCTTCGGTCGGAATACACTGACCAATTTTTCGACAACAGTTTCCGACTAATTTCGGTCAGAAGTTACCGATGAATTTTTCGACGGAATATTCTGTCGAAATTTCCGACGGATTGCCGACGGAATCGTATTCCGTCGGTAATTTCTAACCAAAATTTTTCGATGGACGTTTTCCGACGACCGTTCGACGGAAAGTTGTCGGAATGCACCCTTTCCGACGGATTATGTCCGTCGGAAATACCGCTTTTTCTTGTAGTGTACCTCGGTAGAAATATATTAGTTACATTCTTCAACATGTTGCTCTTTTGAACTTTGCACCTAGATACTCCTATGAAACTTCATCTCCAGCTTTGTTCATCTGATAGTGTTCCCTTGGAGAATTCTTCACCCTATCGATAACTTATTTGGGCTTTGGTGTGTTTGACTATTACTTGCCTTGATATTACTCATGTTGTGCATGGGATCTTGGGCCAGTTTGTTAGTATACCAATTTCCACCCACTTTGCTACTCTTTTGTGTGTTCTTCAGTAACTTCATGGTACCATTCATTGTTCCTTATTTATGTCATCCTCGAGTACATTGGAGCTTCGTGCTTGTTCAGATGTTGATTGAGCTAGTGATCCTACTTATTGTCATTCTACCACTGACTTTTGTATTTTTCTCAACTTGTCTCTCATTCCTTGGTAGAGTAAGAAGCAAGTTGTTCTCTCTCACTCTAGTACTAAGGCCAAGTATCATGTCATGACCAACACTTATGTTAAGATTGTTTGGTCTCGTGGACTTTTTTGTGATTTTGAAGTTGAGTCTTAAGCTTTCACAACTTTTATTGTGACAACTAGAGTGCTCTTTAGATTGCTGGAAATCCCATTTTCCATGAACAAACAAAGTATATTGAGATTTATTATCATTTTGACTATCACTATTATCTATTTGACACGATGTCACTTCCCTACATTTCCTTTGGTGAGTATCTTGGTGACCTTTTAAGCAGTCCCAAATGACTTTGCACTTCATAGAATTTATTGGCAAACTCTAAATGTATGATCCTTCATGAGTTTAAGTGGGGGTGTTAAGAAAATCCCTAATCCAACTAGGATCGGCCCCGCCATACAACCTTCTATATTTTGTACATGCTGGGATTAGGAAGTCTAACTGACTGGCCTTGCCCTCTTTTAGGGTTTTTGTAGTTGTATAAATGCTTGGTAATACAATAGGATAAGTCATGCTCTCCAAATTTTTCCATCTTTGCATTCGCGACAATCTCGATCAAATAAGAAGCTTAAGTTTATCATAAAGAAATTCTCTATTTCTCAACTTGAATAACAAAAAAAATGTAATTGGAACAATTCTTGGGGAAAAAATTATTTACTTTGTCGTGCATTTGAGTTTGCAAAAATGATTGAAAAATATTTGTACACCGTTGGAATGTGAAAAATGATAAATATGTAATTTTAACTCTAGCTGGTTAGTATGTAAAGATCCAAGGGTAATGTTAGGGAAACACACGTACTTTTAAGAGTGACCAAAGAAACAACTCACTTGTGTAAACTTGGCTGTGCATTTGAAATACCTGATGCAGACCAATAAGCTGGCCTAGTCTCCTTATTCTTGGCGCAAGATGTGTATAGGGGTGGTAATAGGCCGAGCCTGAGTTGGCCTGGGTTCAATTCAGTCTCTAACTTGATGATCAGTTTATCTCCATGTAATTTAAATAAATTACATATCTATTTTGGTGTTTAACAAAACTATATAAAGTTTAATCTAACATATTTTCTACAAGTTTTGAGCACATGAAATAAACCAAGGGAAAACAAGCCAATCAAGTAAGTATTCATGACACTACAACAATGTGAGTTCAAAGCATCAATATTTGTCTAAGTACTCATCGATTTCTATAGAGATATAATGATCTCCTTAGTTCCATAACGATTTCATACTTACAAGGATTCACTATGTGTTATATCGTTAGATGATTGCAACGATTTGCCTTCACAACGATTCGTTAAGTGATTGCAACGATTTGCTCTCACAACGATTCGTTAAGTGATTGCAACGATTTGCCTTCACAACGATCCGTTAAGTGATTGCAACAATTTTCTCTCACAACGATTCGTTAAGTGATTGCAATGATTTGCCTTCACAACGATTCGTTAAGTGATTGCAACGATTTGCTCTCACAACGATTTGTTAAGTGGTCGCAACGATTTGCTCTCACAACGATTTGTTAAGTGATCGAAACGATTTGCTTTCATAACGATTCGTTAAGTGATCATAACGATTTGCTTTCATATCGATTTTTTAAGTGAGGACAACGATTTGGTCTCACATCGATTTCTTAAATGATCATAACGATTTATTCCAGAACGATTTCTTAAGTGATCACAACGAGTTGCTCTCGCAACGATTCCTTAAGTGATCATAACGATTTGTTCCAGAATGATTTCTTAAGTGATCACAACGACTTACTCTCGCAACGATTCCTTAAGTGATCATAATGATTTGTTCCGCAACGATCTCTTAAGTGATCACAACGATTTGCTCTCATAACGATTCGATAAGTTACATAATGACTCTGTCACTGAACGGCTTATCAAGTTACATAACGGCTTGGTCGCTGTAACGATTCGATTCACTCATTTGCACAACGATTTCATAAGTCATGCATATAACGATTTTGTGGAAAATAACGATTTGCTTTTCGAGCTAATGTTTGAATACGTTGAAAAGTTAAAGTCTTCACGTATATCTTTTTGACAGCCATGCATTTATTATGATAGTACATATCACTGCATGCATGCAGACGATATCTTCTATTCTCCTGCTTATTCTGTAAACATCTTTTTAGAAGAACAGAATGGAACTTCTACTTCTGTATAAAATCAATCTAACGTTGACTGACAACAAGAGACAATCTAAGTGTCTATTGTTTAGCATTTAATGTGTGCAGGTCTCTGACAACATTCATCATACAACGTTGGACAAAACAGAAGTCAAAGGATACTGCAAAAGATCTTCTCTCTTTGTGTGCATGGAAAGCCAAAAGACTGTTGAACTTCTACAATACCATGCAGTCTAACGTAAACCAGAACTTAGAGACAACAGACACTTCAACGTTCAAATTTCAAAAGAGTGATATATATAGAAGAATGAAGCTTCTGAAGATAATAGAGGTTAACGAGTAACAAGGAGAACAACTATGATACATCGCTTACAACCTTCTGCAAGCTTCCCCAGAGCCAAACAAAAATTCCCATCTATTCTAGCTCTTGCTCTCTGTGCTAAGTGTAGATCTTTGAGAGAGCCTTTAGTTCTGAGAAGAGTTCTTTGTTGTAGATCTTTTCTTTCTCAGTTCTTAGCTTCAAATCAAGTTGTGTTCTATAAGCTTGATATAGGGGCTTCATCTCTGAACACCTTCTTGAGTGTTTGTTCCCTTCGTATAGAAGGAAGACCTGGTGGGATCCAGGGTGTGAGATTCCCTTCGTGTGAAGGAAGACCTAGTGGGTTCCAGGGTGTTGTTCCCTTCGTGTGAAGGAAGACCAGCTGGGGTGCTGGGTGTTGTAATGTCCTTAAGGGGGACTATACCATTGTTAGTGAAATCCTGAGATATTGCTCAGGGACTGGACGCAGCACTCCTAAGGAGAGGAGATCCGAACCAGGATAATTCTCTGTGTCGTGTGAATGCTTTTGTGTGATTGATTTTTTACCTTAACTAACACTAACAATCTACGAAGTGTGTTTTTGTGACCTTTGTGTGAACAAGTTTTAAGTATTAAATATTTTTAATATCCCATTCACCCCCCCTCTAGGTTAGCTAGCTGGGTAACAAGTGGTATCAGAGCTAGTCTCTTCGACAAAGAAGAAGATCCAACGATCTGAAGAGAAAAGATCTAATGGAAGCTCAAGGTCACTTCGAAGGCCAGTCAGTCAACAGGCCACCTCTATTCGATGGAGAAGATTACACCTATTGGAAAACAAGAATGGAGTATTTCCTACAAGGTCTCGACTATTAAATCTGGTCAATAGTTGAGGAAGGAGACTTGTTGGTTACAAATGAAAAAGATAAGTGGACTGAAGACGACAAGAAAAAGATCTCCCTAAACTACAAAGCCAAAAGCATACTATGTTGTGCTCTCAGTAAGAAGGAGTTCAACAGAGTTTCAGCCTGCAAATCTGCGATGGAAATGTGGGAGAAGTTAAGGATCACATATGAAGGCACAAACAAAGTAAAAGAAACCAAAATAGATATCTTGGTGACTCAGTACGAGAGGTTCCAGATGCAGTCAGGGGAAACGATTACACAAATGTTCAGTAGATTCACCCACATTACAAATGGTCTGGCAGGTCTTGGCAAACACTATAAAATGGGAGATATGGTAAGAAAAGTTCTAAGATCTCTACCATCATCTTGGACTCCCAAAGTAACAGCAATAGAAGAAGCTAATGACTTGAAGAGAATGTCATTAGAAAAACTCATTGGGTCCCTTATGGCCCATGAAATCAAAATGGAGAGACTGGGAGAGTCTTCGGGCAGAAAGAAATACTCAAATGCTCTCAAAGCTGAAGAAAACTCATCAGAAGAATTTTTAGATAACAATGAAAGCAATGAAGACAGCGAAGATGAAGAAGTAATGTTGTCTAGGAGGCTACAACGAATCTTAGCCAAAAAGAAGAAGTTTCAGTCTGGTAGAAGATATTTCAAGAAAAATAAGGACTTTAAGAAGCCAGAAGTAAATGACTCAAAGAAAGGTGAGCCCATCTGCTACGAGTGTAAGAAGCCCAGACACATCACGGCAGAGTGTTCGAAGCTCAAGAAATCAGAATACAGAAAGAAGGAAAGTTCAAGAAAACCAAGAAGATTCAAGAAGAAAGCTATGGCAGCGGCTTGGGATAACAGTAGCGACTCGAACATCGAGTCAAGCTCGAGTAGCAAGGAAGAAGAAGAAGCTAACTTGGCTTTCATGGCCAACATAGAAGAAAAGGTAATTTCTGACTCATCTTTCGATTCCTGTAATGATTCTGATTCAGATGATTTAGAAGAAGCTTTCAACGAGCTTTATAGTAATATAGAGAAGTATCTAAATTACATAAAAGCTAGTAAGAAAAATGTTGCATGTCTAGAGAATACTAATTCAGATTTAAAATCAAAAAATGAACAACTAGAGAAGCAGGTTAATGAACTTAAGAGAAGAAATGAGTTACTATGCGAAGATCTAAGAGATAAAAACAAACAAATAACAGAATTAGAAAAACAAGAAAGTTCAGATGAACTGAAAAATGAAATCAAAATAGTAACAGAAGAAAATGAAAGACTATCTAGTACATTAGAAAAATTCACCAATGGGAAAAATTCCTTAATACTAAAAGGTACTAGATGGTCAGGAAAAAGAAAACAAGGATTAGGCTATACACCCCCAGATAATGAAGACACAATAGTATACACTAAAACGTATCCTACTCCTAAATTTATAGCTGAACAAGATACTTCATATAAATCAAACTTTAAGTATGTTCCGCATGAAAGGGTAACTAAAACAACATGCTGTAGTCATTGCAACAGACTAGGTCACAGTAAAATAACTTGTCTAACCAAACACAAAAAATGGATAATTAAAAGAAAAATTGATGACACTGACCAACCAGGACCCAAAAGAACTTGGGTACCTAAAGCTTGATGTTTTCATTTCAGGGAAATCTTCGAGCATCCAAATGGTATTTGGATAGTGGATGCTCAAGGCATATGTCAGGTAATAGAAAGTTATTCTCTCACCTCGAAGTTGAAGAAGTCACAGTGACATATGGAGACAATGGAAAAGGAACAGTGATAGGATGCGGATCTGTTGGCAATAAAAAAAATATTTATTGAAGATGTACTATGCGTAAAAGGTTTGAAGCATAATCTCATCAGCATAAGCCAGCTACGTGACAGAGGACATCAAATCAAGTTCCAAGAATCTAGATGCAACATCATGAAGGACAGAGCAGTTATTTTCGAAGCTAACAGAGAAAAGAATCTGTACGTACTTTACCTTGAAGAACTGAAAGATCAAGATATCTATTTAGCAGCTAGTAAGGAGAAGTCAACTGAGCTGTGGCACACAAGATTGGGTCACTGTAGTTTGGATGGCATGAGAAAGCTGATCAAGAGAAACCTGGTGGAAGGTCTTCTAAAGGTCAGCACAAGAATGGACGGTGTCTGTGAACCATGTGCAAAAGGAAATCACACCAAGTTATCCTTCAAGTCAAAGACTGTGGTAACAACCTCCAAACCCTTAGAACTCCTTCATATGGATTTATTTGGGCCAATGAGGACCACAAGTCTTGGAGGAAAGAATTTTGGATTCGTTATAGTAGATGACTATTGAAGATTCACATGGGTATCCTTTCTGGAACACAAGGATGATACATTTGATAGTTTTGTAAGCTTCAGCAAAAAGGTTCAGAAAAATAAGAAGCACTGCATTGTTGGAATCTGGTCAGATCATGGAGGAGAATTCCAGAATGAAAGATTTGCAAAGTTCTGTGATGAACAAGGAATTGAACATAATTTCTCTACACCAAGGACACCACAGCAGAATGGAGTTGCTGAGAGAAAGAACAGAACCCTTCTGGATATGGCAAGAACGATGCTATCAGAATATGATCTGCCAAGATATTTTTGGGCTAAAGCAGTCAACACAGCAAGGTATATTATTAATAGAGTAATGATCAGGCCTATCCTAAAGAAGACAGCATATGAATTGTACAAGGGAAAGAAGCCAAAGATCAATCACTTCAGGACATTTGGATGTCCATGTTTCATCCACAACAACGGCAAAAGAGACATTGGTAAGTTAGATGCAAAATGAGATGAAGGCATCTTCATGGGATATGCATCTAAACCTAAAGGCTTTAGGGTATTTAATAAGCGTACTTTATTAATTGAGCAATCAGTACACATTATCTTTGATGAAACTAACCCTTCCTTGAGAAAGGAAAAAGATAGTGATAATGATGATGCAGATGAATTGTCCAAGAAACTAAAGAACTCATCAATTGAGGACAAGGAAGATCCACTTCTGGAAGACCTGCAACAAAAGGATATAGTCTATGAGAATCTTCCAAAGGAATGGAGATACAAGAGCGATCACCCTCCTGAAAACATTATTGGTGATCCATCTGTAGGGGTAAGAACAAGATCGGTAACACAATTCCATGTGATTATTTAGCTTTTGTTTCTCAAATAGAGCCTAGGACAGTCAATGAAGCTATCACTGATGAATCTTAGATTTTAGCCATGCAAGATGAACTGAATCAGTTCAAGAGAAATCAGGTTTGGTCACTTGTTCCTAGACCATCAGATCATCCAGTGATTGACACCAAATGGGTGTTCAGAAATAAATTGGATAAAGCTGGTGTGATCATAAGAAGCAAGGCCATATTGGTAGCTCAAGGCTATTCCCAAGAGGAAGGCATAGATTTCGATGAAACCTATGCACCAGTAGCCAGACTTGAGGCTATTAGAATATTACTTGCATATGCATCTGCATTAGATATAAAATTATTTCAAATGGATGTAAAGTTTGCCTTTCTAAACAGTTTCATAAAATGTGGAACAACCTCCAGGTTTTGATGACATTGATTTTTCAAATCATGTATTTAAATTGCACAAAGTACTATATGGATTAAAACAAGCACCAAGAGCATGGTATGAACGACTAAGTGCATTTCTATTAGATCATGGTTTCACTAGAGGTCAAGTAGACAGTACATTATTTGTCAAATCTAAGGTCAAACATATTTTGATTGTTCAAATATATGTTGATGATATAATATTTGGTTCTACTGATGAATCTCTTTGCAAGTATTTTGAGAAGATTATGCAGGGAGAATTCAAGATGAGCATGATGGGGGAGCTTAATACTTCCTTGGATTGCAAATTAAGCAAGGAAAAGAAGGCATCCACAAATGTCAAGCTAAGTACACTAAAGAACTCTTAAAGAAGTTTGGGTTCGATAATGCCAAGCCACTGTCAACACCTATGAGCACATCAATAAGGATGGACAGTGACAAGGATGGTAAGAAAGTAGATCAAAAGATCTACAGAGGTATGATAGGTTAATTACTTTACTTAAAGGCAAGTAGACCTGATATTTTATTTAGTGTATGCTTGTGTGCTAGATACCAAGTAGATCCTAAAGAGTCCCATTTAATTAATGTTAAATGAATTTTCAGATATTTATCCAAGACTCGTGACTTAGGTTTATGGTATCCAAAATTATGTCAAATTAATTTGGTAGGATACTTTGATGCTGACTACGTTGGATGCAAAATAGATAGAAAAAGCACCAGTGGTTGTTGTCAATTTCTTGCAGGATGCACTACAGGAGAACCAACATTTAGCAACGAATATATGTTCGCGGCTGACAATTCAAGGACAAAAGAGATATAAGGTAGCGGCTATTGTAGACCACTGCCATACAACCTTTTTGTCCGCGGTTAGGTGTAGGCGCTGATAAAAGTGCAGCATACGTCAACAGCTAAAATTTAACCGCGGACAAATGTTGCGTTAAGGCCGCGGCTTTACTTAACCGCGGACATATATTCGTCAGCGGCTTCAAAAATAGCTGATATATATATGTTATGTCTGCGATTCTACAAACCGCTGACATAATATATAATTTAAAAATATTTTTTATTCATTTTTAAATAAAAAAACTTTTAATCAGTCATATCTAGAACATATACATTTTTAATAATAAGTTATTTGAGTTTAGCGATTGATATATACATATGTTATTTATATTTGAAATATATATGTATATTTGTGCTAGGAGAGACTTTGTGCACTTGTGCAAAGTGCATAAGTGTCACATGGACATTTTGCCCATGTGGCACCATGTACATGTGTTTTTTGCCTATGTGGCACCATGCACATATATTTTTTGTCCATGTGGCACCAAAAAAAACCCATGTGGATTGTATATCACTAGCTGCTAAATACGAATATGGCCGCGGCTATATAGCCGCTGCCATATTTTTGGTCGGTCGACCGATGATGCACATTCGGTCGACAGACGTTTACACTGCTAAAATTATAATTTGCACTGGGTAGGTCGGTCGACCGATATATTATAATTGGTCGACCGATTCCGGTCGCGATTTCGTCCGGTTCGGTTCGGTCGCGACCGGCCCACTTTGTATCAACCCAAACCCCCTCCTATATATGTTAGGATGGGTGGGAAACATCCCACATAAGTTCTCCTCCATCTCTCCAGCCCCCAAGGTGCTTTTCTTGCCCTAGAACTCTTCCCTCCTTCTCCATTGCCTCCTTCTTGCCCTAGAACTCTTCCCCCCTTTTCCATCTTTCCCTTCTTACCCTAGAACTGTTCTCATCTTCTCCTCTTCTCCATCTTCATCTACTTGCCCTAGAACTCTTCTCCCCTTCTCCATCTTCCTTCTCATTTCCCTCACCCCTTCTCCATTTTCCTTCTCATTTCTCTCACCCCTTGTCCATCTCCGATGCCTCCATGGATGCGCCATCGTCGTTCGGTCCCGAGTCATCGCCGCCACGTTGGTGAAGGATCAGGGGCGGCTACACAAGTTCCCTTGGCTCCTGGAGAGTTGTTGGTTGAAAGAAGAAGGAAAATTCTGCCCCCTCGGTATGTGGACTTCGACAATCTAGACAATACGGAGCCCATGCTCAGTCTTCTATTTGCAACACAAGGGTGGGTTCACTTCATGTCTAGCCATAGAGTCTATTATCCAGATTTGGTTCAACAATTCTATGCAAATTTATATACAAGCAACAACAGACTATTTACTGCTGTTAATGGAGTTGAGATTCACGTGAGTGATACAGTTCTTAGTCATGCATTAGAGATTCGAAATGCTGGTTATTTAGTGGAACATGTCCAGTATTATGATAGTGATATGTGCCAAGTTTTGTTGGGAAAAAATCCGGCACCTTGGATGGCACATCATGCTTTGATCAATGCAAATCATTTTCCACCACTACAGAGGATCATTCACCACATGATCACCACTATACTTTTTCCAAAAGGTGGATCTCGGGATGAAGTCACTCGAGTGCACAAATGTATTTTTCACTGCTTATTTCACAATGTACCACTGTGTTTACCTGAGATGATGGTAACGCTGATCAAGTTAGTAAAGAATCAGAGAAGAAGATCTCTACCTTATGCAGCCCAACTTACGGCTGTGTTTGAGCATGCTGGCATTGACCTCACCAATGAGCGAGCAGAAAATATTTCTGTCTCCATGGTCTACAATGAAACCAACATCATGAGGTTCATGAATTACAGGAATGTTAATGGACAATTCATGAGGAATGTCACTGATGACCCTGGTGAAGATAGTCAAGAAGAAACGGAAGATGAAGGCGAAGGTGAAGCACAAGGTGAAGATGATAGACATGAAGAAGAAGAGCATTTGGCTCCTATGGAACAAGATTTGCCTCCTTCGGCTGCCGGAGGTGATGACTTCCAACTACGGATCCAAGGTAGCTTGACCAGGCTTAAGGGGGAGATGGAATCTATTCAGGGAGAAGTTCGGCAAGTGGGCGACACAGTCGGGAATCTCTCTAGAGAACTTGCTGAGTTGAGAGTTAGCCACCAGGGCCACATGGACTCCCAGTCTCAAATGTTACGGGAAATCATGGGTTATTTGCGACCTTCTCAGAATCAGCCTCCTTCTGAGTGATTCCTTAGCTGTTCTATGATGTCTACCTTTTGCTTTTCGTATCCTACTCTCGCCTCTTTGCTGTGACAAAAGGGTGCTCTTTATGTAATAGCTACACTATGTCTATCATATTTTGCTTAATCTGGTATGTGATTGCTTGATGCACTTTATGGTATATTGCTTGATGACAAAACGAGGCTCAACACAAAACTGCTTAGCTTAGCATGAACTTAATCTCTACCTTAGTTTAGTGATTCATATAATATGTTATTAATTTATATTACAAATAATCAAGTATATTTGTGCTAGATATGCATGTATATACTTGTAATATTCTCAAATATAAATATTTTATACACAAATTAAGTGAACATATCCGTCAGGCAAGAGGATAGCGTAGGCGTTGCAAACAATAGATTGCCTTGATCGGTCGACCGACCAATAGAAATCGGTCGACCGCCTGTCTCACTTCTGTGTTTCAAAATGCACTGAATCGATCGGTCGACCGACCTTTAGACATCGGTCGACCGATTAACTCACTTCTGCCAGCCAAAATGCACTGAGTAGATCGGTCGACCGAACACTAGAAATCGGTCGACCGACTAACTCACTGCTGCCAGCCAAAATGCACTGAGTAGATCGGTCGACCGAACACTAGAAATCGGTCGACCGACTTTCTCACTGCTGGCAGCCTAAATGCACTGACAAGATCGGTCGACCGACCACTTGATATAGGTCGACCGACATTCTCACTGATGCGTGGCAGCGACTTTTTTTGAAGTTTAATTACATATGGCAGCGGCGGTTAGCCGCCGCAATAAATATAAATGGTAGCGGCTCCTTTTAGCCGCCGCTAAATACTAATATGGCAGCGGCTATACAGCCGCTGCCATATTTTCGCCTATCCCGCCAACCAAAAACACCACTGCGCGCCATATCACTTGCTCTCTCTCTCTCTCGCTTGCTCTCTCTCTCTCTCTCTCTTCCCGAAGACTGGCGACGCACCGACGCCTTCCTCTCCCTCTGGCGACGCACCGACGACGGACGGCAGGCGGTGGCTCCGGCGACGCCCTCATCTTCGGCGGCTGTCCCCACCCCCTATGGTGAGCCTCCGGCGCCCCCACCCCTCCCTCCCCCGCCCCCTTGCCTCCGGCGGCCCCCTCCCCTCCGGTGGCCCCTCGCCCCCACGGTGCCCCCTCGCCCCCACCGCACCCCTCACCCCCACTGCGCCTGCCACCCCCTCCCCATCCAGCCACCACCCCCTCCCCCTCCTGACCACCCCCCCTCCCCCAGCAGAACCACCCCCCGGCAGACCCCCCTCCCCCTCCCCAGATCAAAATATAAATATTGTTTGATACTTGAGATAGGCAGCTTAGGAGAAAGCCCTCTAGGGTGATTCTTCATTCAGGTATGGTTTCTTTCCTTCTCTTAGATTCTCATAATCTCTCTTTCTTCTAGCACGATAGGTTTTGTTTTAAGATTCTTAGTATGCTTGTATTGTTCTACCACTTTAGTTTACATTTTCTTAAATAATTAGGGTAAGTACCATGTTCAGGGTTTAGAAATACTATGGAGATATGATGTCGATTTATTTGTGATAATAGCACATCAGCTCTGTATTCTCGAGTTTAATTGTGTAGCAGCTATTTTGATGATTTGTCGTGATTTTAGCATGTAATGAGTTAAATATCATGTGTAGTTTTAATTTTTGTGTGTGATAACATGAGCATGGTTCTTATGAGTTTGATGTATAAGATAAGAGCTTCTAGAGTGGCTTAAACCTATTTAATGTTAGTGAAATCATTTGTATAATGATCCAAGGTATTCTAGAGATTTTCATAGAGTTGAGTAGTACCGATGCTTGGTTAGTTTATTTGATACCTTGTCAATCTTGAGCCCTAATCCCGTGTGGACCTATACATATTACATGTGGTGTACATCAGAGGGTCAGTCTAGCCCAATATGGTGGACATCGAAAAGGTTTGAACCCTTTCCTCATACAACCCCAAAGAACTTTGTCTGTATTAGGGAAAAGACGAAGCAGATAGCAAAGTAACCACTTGAAAGATGAGAAAGACTTGTCGCCTGCACTTTACCCGCCTCAAACATGAATGGAATGGATTTCACAACTATCAATGCACTATGAAACTCATCCCCTGTGTCTAAGGACAGACAGGGAGCGGGTGGTGGGATGGGCAACAAGTCTTTCTCCCAAAAGATAAGGTTCTCTGCTACATCACATCATACATTAAAGGGAGCCCATGGAGATTCCTTGAGCAAGACTTATGTCTTCATGAAGGCTGATGTCAATGGAAGAGGTGGGGTTTGCCCACACGTATGATGTTCCCCACACGCTGACGGACATGTAATTAGGAGAAACCGGCTTGACAAGGAAAGCAAGGTTCCATTGGCTACTTGAGCTCCAGAAGATGGAAGTAATCCCTAGAATGGTAATGGAGATGGAAGAGGCATAGGTGGGAGAGGTGAGGAGCTGATCGGAGAAAATTGAGGTAGAAACATGGAGCTAATAATACGTGTCCCCATGCCTTGATAATAACATAAAGGTCTTTTGTGCAAAACTTTGGGATTTTGACAAAATCCATACGCCACATATTTGTTGTTTATTTAGAAACAAAAACATGAATAGTTCACAATTAAATTTTTTCTCTCTGTTTTATAGACTATTAAGTTGCTTTGATATTTTTTAGGCTGATGAGTTTTTTTGGATGCAGAACTATTGCATCCAAAAATAGCAAGACTCGATAAGAGTTGGATACAACTTAGAGATCGTTTGGATCCTAGATATGAGAAAGGAGTAGATGAGTTTTTGGAATTTGCTTTTGATGAGCAAAGACAATGTTTTAGACATGGACAGAATTATGAGTTCATACAATGTCCGTGTCGTAACTGTGTTAACGGAGTGAAGTTATCCCGGATGGATGTTGAAATTCATCTTAAAGTAGATGGATTTTGGACACGGTATACCAATTGGGTATGTCATGGAGAGGCACCGATAGTTCATGTTCAGCAAGTTAGCCCGTCTGCTAATGAAGCACAAATGGAAGTGCAGATTGATACAACAATAGAAATGTTGCATGAGTTACAAGAGGCTGAAATAGAGGGAAGAGCAGAGGAACATGAACCAAATGAGAAAGCAAGAGATTTTTATCAATTATTAGAAGATGCTCAAACACCATTATATCCTAGTTGTGTCAAATTTTCAAAATTGACATTTCTGTTGAAACTATTGCACATTAAAACTATGAACAAAGTGACAGCTTCTTGTATGGAAATGTTTCTTGAGTTGCTTAGAGAAGTATTACCAGAAGGAGCTAATTTACCTCGAACATGGTATGAATTGAAGAAGACTATGAAAGATTTGGGGTTAGGTCATGAGAAGATAGATGCTTGTCAGAATGATTGTGTCTTGTTTCGAAATGAACATGAACATAGAGATCGATGTCCAGCATGTAATGCTCCTAGGTACAAAGAAAATACGCAACAAGGTAGCCTGAAGAAGAGACGTCGCAAATAGGTGCCATATAAAATATTGCGTTATTTTCCATTGAAAGATAGATTGCAAAGAATGTTCATGTCTTCTAAGATTGCCAAGTGGATGACATGGCACAAAGATGGCCGATTGGACTCGGAAAATGGAACTATGCGACATCCTGCTAACTCTGAAGCATGGCGACATTTCGATGCTCAATATCCAGATTTTGCGGCAGAGGTTCGCGACGTGAGACTCAGCTTAGCGACTGATGGGTTCAATCCATTTGGGATGATGAGTAGCAGATACAGTGTATGGCCTGTGATGATAGTAGTTTATAATTTGCCGCCATGGATGTGTATGAAGCAGACGTTTATGATGATGTCATTACTTATTCCAGGTCCTAAAAGTCCTGGAAATGATATCGATGTCTATTTACAACCGTTGATAAAAGAATTGAAAGATTTGTGGGACAACGGTGTTGAAACATATGATGCTTCAAAGAAATAGAATTTTAAAATGAGAGCTGCCCTGCTGTGGACGATCAATGATTTTCCTGCATATGCCAATTTATCAGGATGGAGTACCAAAGGAAAGCGTGCATGTCCATCCTGTCATTATGATACAACTTCAAAATGGCTGCAAAATTGTCAGAAATTTTGTTTTCTAGGGCACCGACGATTTTTGCCAATCAGTCATAGATGGAGAAGGCGTGAATATCAACACAAATTTGATGGCGTGACTGAACGTCGTAAGCGTCCAGAAGTGTTAACGGGTGCTGCAGTGTGGAGTCAACAACTTCAACTTCCTCATATCAGATTTGGAAAGAAGTTTAAGAATGATATCAAGAATTTAGAGGGATTGAAGAAACACAGTATATTTTTTAGAGAGCTATCGTACTGGTCAAATCTACTCATTCGGCACAACCTGGATGTAATGCACATTGAGAAGAATGTATGTGACAATTTGTTGGGAACTTTGAATCTTCTTGGTGGGGAAAAGAGCAAAGACAGTCTGAATGAACGGTTAGATATGGCACAGTGGGGAATAAGACCAGAATTCCATCCACAAACAGACAGTCAAAATAAGACCAGGTTACCAGCGGCAGAATATACATTGAACAGATTGCAGACAACGGCTGTGTGCAACTTTCTGCGTAATATAAAAGTTCCAGATGGATATTCCTCCAACTTGATGAAATGTGTAGATATTGGAAGTCGAAAATTGGTAGGGCTAAAGAGTCATGATTGCCATATATACATGCAAGTATTATTGCCTTTGGCGATTCGTGGTATTGTGAATCAAGATGTCACAGACCCAATTACAGAGTTGAGCATATATTTTAGAGATGTCTGTTCCAAAGTTCTTCAATCTGATCGTTTGCTTACATTGGAAGGTGATATTGCAGTAACATTATGTAAGTTGGAGCAAAATTTTCCACCGTCTTTTTTTGATGTCATGGTTCATTTGGTTGTACATCTTGCATATGAAGCGAGAATTGCGGGACCAGTTCAATACCGATGGATGTATCCTATAGAGAGATTTTTGAAGAAATTGAAAGAATATGTTTTAAATAGGGCACATCCAGAAGGTTCAATTGTTGAAGGCTACCTTATAGAGGAAACAATCTCATTTTGTTCTATGTATATGGAGGGTATTGACACTCGCATTAATCGAAGGGAAAGAAACTTTGATGTCCCATCTGAAGACAATAATGAAGGCGGTTGTTCGATATTCAAGTCTTCAGGACGTTTCTTAGGAGGAGCAGGTAATAGTCGTATATTGTCTGAAGAAGAAGTTGAGAAGGCACATCTGTACATTCTTAAATAGATTGAAGATATCGATGAATATTTTTTTGAACACAAGAGATGTGTAGAGAGTTCAAGCCACACAGAAAGGAATTTCTTGAAGTGGTTCCAAATTTATGTGAAAGATTTGTACGATGCAAATGATCCTCGGTGTACTCCTGATATATACTGTCTGGCACGAACACCTTCAAGGTTTGCGCGTTCACACTCGGGCTATATTGTCAATGGATTCAGGTTTCGTGCATCATCTATTGATGCAACAAAGGTCACTCAGTTGTGTGGAGTTATAGTGAATGCGGAACTTGAATCCGGATGTGATGGATATTATGGACGTCTAAATGATGTATTGGAAATATATTTTGATAATCAAAGACATGTTGTTTTATTTGAGTGTGACTGGTGGGATGTTTATAGAAAAGACAGAGGATTTAAAATAGATAAATATGAAACTATCAGTCTGAACACTCGTCAAAGACTCAATACAGATAAACCATTTGCCCTGGCAAGTCAAGTGGAACAGGTGTTCTATGTCAATAATAACACAACAAAAGGATGGATCATCCCTGTCAAAGCACGTCCGCGTGATTACTACGACTTGCAAGATGATGCTCCTGAGAATGATATAGAACCAAGTGACGAAGCGTTTCAGGACAATCTGATTGATGTTCCCATTAGAGGAGAAATTCAAGATGTGGATCTATGTCAAGAAAGTAGCGTAAGAGTGCACGATTATATTGACATTTAGGTGATTTATTTACATTAGTATTTATATTGTGCATGCTTCAAATAAATTTTTTAACTTGTTATGTTTACATGTTTACTAACAATTTTTTGTAACAGATGGCTTCCACTGGTGAGCGCTCTTCTCGTGATGGCTCACGCCCACGGAGGCTTCGGACTCTATCGGTCCCTCTCCCTCCCACCTTTCAGGCGATGCCTCCCCTCCCACATTTCAGGGGATCCCTCCCGCTCCCACCTCTCAGTAGCTTCCTCTACCTCTCACTCTACAGCAGATACCTCCCTCTTCCAGCCCTCAGGACTCTTCGACGGCATCTGCATCTTCTGTAGAAGGTTCATATTTTAATTTCATGTAACTTTTATATTCATTGTTTAATAGATATTCTCTAATGATGTTTAATGTTTATATTTCAACAGGTCCATCTGCACGACCTTGGGGGAGGGGTCATGGCCGTCGAGGGCCGACTAGGGGAGTTACGGAGAGGAGATGCCCTGATGGACAACAATGGAATGTCTCCCTTGTCCGAGGCTATGGCGTCGGCCCTACTGCAGATCACTTTACTAGTCGCATGGGCGTTGTATCAAAGGTATATTGTAAGATTTGGCAAAAAGACTTTGCGAAGCTGCCTGCTGCGACTAAGGAGTTTATATTCAGAGATCTGCAGGTAATTATTATTTAAATTGAATAATATATATGCATATGCTTTTGTTATAATTCAGTGACTTTGTTTTCAGTTGACATACCAGTGGGATCGCACAGACCAAACAGATAGGGAGATGCTTGCTCACATGAGCGCCATGCATCGCAGCTGGCGTAGCAAGTAAAAAAAAAGAGTAAGTTAATATACTATTTCATTTCATATGTACTTTATTTTATATACTTGTTTATATATTGACAAAAAATTTATTTTTCATGTCAGCATTTTAATGGGAAGCCTTTAGATGATGCGATTGCATCCGTCCCAGCAGGTGTTGACCCCTCCGATTGGCAAACAATGTGCGAGTTGTGGACTACTGGGGATGAGAGGGTAATATTTTAAAATGCTTAGAATATAATTGTTTATGATTATTTTGTTTCTATAAATGGAACAATAACTGTCTATTCTTGTCTTTTTAGAGGATTGTTGATCGAAATAAGCAAAATCGTGCCACTCAATCTATGCCATATAGACGGGGCATGACTTCTCATTATCAGTTGATGAGTGATTTTGTGAGTTATGCTTTATGAATTATGATATCCCTTTTATTCATTACTTACTTATATGTCTTTAATTTAAACAGTCTCTAATGCATGGACGTACTCCGCATTGACTTGAGGTATTCAAGATGGGTCGATGTAAAAATTTACCTGACGGCACTGAGAGTTGGGTAGATGAGGAGAGCAGGAGACGATATGTAAGAAACTTTATTTCTATTTATTTTATGTGAATATGTTTTCATTACAATAGTTGTATAATTAATATTTTTTTCTCTACCTTTTGTTGTAGGAGGCTATGAGTGAAATGATTGCTCCGTCTGACATTGATGTCGAGAGCCAGACTCCCGAGGACGCCTTCATTTCAGTCATGGGAAAAGATCGACCTGGGCGTGTTCGCTGCGCAGGGAGTGGAGAGACGTTGAGGACATGGTATGGATCTACATCTACAGGACCGACTGCCTACTCAGAGCGAGAAAAGCAAATGCAAGAACAATTAAAAGTACAAGAAGACAAATTGAAAGCACAGACAGATAAGATGAATGAAATGCAACAACAGATTTCTCAATTGCAGAGTGTAGCCTCAAAGGTGGACGAGATGAGCGTACTCCTCTCCCAGATACAGGCGTCACAGGCACGTACCCAGCCTCCTCCAGTACCTCCTCCAGTTCAGAGCGAAAGCGAGACCGAGACAGATGAGGCGGTAGATGATTTTTTAGATCATGATGTTCCTATCTCTTGATTTCCTCTTGTTTTATTACACATTCATATTTTCTATTGTTCTGGATATTTGTATAACAATTTGTACGCATTATATTATATGTGTGTGATTGAATGATCTAGCGAGCCTGGGTGGTGGCTCAATTATGTGTGATTGAATGATCCAGCGAGCCTGGGTGGTGGCTCAATGATAATATATGTATTTGTTGAATGATTCAGGTAGTTCACATGTGAATATAGAGTGTTGTATGTATTTAAATATTTTTTTTTCTTTTCTGATAATATGTCAGCGGCTGAATAGCCGCTGCCAAAAAAACATATGTCAGCGGCTATTACATGCTGACAAAATAAGACATATGGTCGCGGCTCTGAAACCGCTGATAATAGTAAAATATATGCCCGCGACTGTAAGCCGCGGCCATAACAATTATTGGCCGCGGTGGCTCTAACCGCTGCCAATAGTGGCTTTATGGCCGCGGCCTCGTTAGCCGCGGATAAATAATTATATGGCAGCGCCTACATTTAACGCGCTGACATAAGTTATGTCCGCGGGGTTTTTGGCAGTGGCTTTGGCAGCGCCTGGAGAGGCGCGGACATAACCATATGTCCGCGTTTTCTGGACATTTGGCAGCGGCTCCCAACCACTGACAAATATGCTTCTTTTTGTAGTGATGTCTGATATCATGGTCCTCATAGAAGCAAAATTCAGTAGCACTGTCTACAGCTGAAGCTGAGTACGTGGCTGCTGGAAGCTGTTGTACACAACTTCTATGGATCAAACAACAACTTGAGGATTATGGGCTACATATCAAGACAATTCCCCTGTTATGCGACAACACCAGTGCTATAAATCTCACCAAGAATCCAGTACATCATTCAAGGACAAAACACATTGAGGTTAGATATCATTTTATTCGTGATCATGTAGCTAATGGAAACATAGATATTTCCTTTATTGATACAAACAATCAGTTAGCAGATATTTTCACAAAGTCCTTACCCGAAGAGAGATTTACTTCTCTTATAAGGGAATTAGGCATGTGTAAATTGTGAAAGAATTATCTATTTAAAACTAAAATATTAATTTTCAGAATTTAAAATTATTTTTCCTCCAAAAAATTGAGCAAAATTCTAATTATTGCCTATCCTTTTAAGTTTGTCATGACGGTTCGTTATTTTATAAGAGTTTATTCCTATCGAACTAGTCAGTTTGTCGTTTTCTGCCATCTTGGCGCCTCCAAATTCCAAAGGACATTCCTGTTAATTTTTTTTATATCCCGAAATCTGTGCGGCAACGATTCACATCCCTTCATCATCTTCTTCCTTCTGCCTGAGGCGATACCCTATCGACTCCGGCATCGACTCCCTGAGATTTCAAGCTTCCACCCCTTTCCCGCGAGAAATTTCTTGAGGGGTTCTACTCCTTTCTCCATTTCAATCATCCAAAAACACTTCCCATCCAAAACCATGGCCTCTTCTGGTGTTTCCGGCAGCGTCGGGGGCTACAGAGCTGCATTTCTTACCGCCGAGCAGCAGGATAGATATGCTTCAGTAAAGACCAAGCTTTGCAGACACAAAGCAGTGGATGTGGCTGACTTCAGAAGAATGGAATGGGCAGTATCGTCGCAGCTATGGACAGATTGAAGTGGACAAAGATTGCCACCATATCAGAAGTAAGTTATCCGGACCTTGTAAAAGCTTTCTATGTATGTCTGAAGACAGAGGAAGACGGGACCCTGACTTCCATGGTCAAGGGAACTCAGATTAGGGTCACACGAGATCTACTGGCATCTCTCTTCGGTGTGACTACCTCCGGACATAGTGGAGTTCACACTGTGGATATCCAGGCGAAAGGTTTAGGGATTGTTGGTCCCAAATACAGATTGAAGGATGGAAAACTAGATATCAACCAGTTGAATGCTTTTAATCGCTTATTGCATTTCATTGTGTGTCAAATAGTAGTCCCAAGGAGTGCCACCTTCTCCACTTGCACCAAGGCGGACTCCGACCTGATGTTCTGGGCTGTCCAGAATCAAAGTATCAACACAGCAAAAGTAATATTGGAAAGGATGAAATTTGCAAGTGCTCAAGTATGGGATACAAAAAGTAAGCTAAATGTATCTCTACCCTATGCCCATCTCCTGACCAAGATTTTTCAGCATTATGGGATAAGTGTGGTGGGAGATGTTTCAGAAAAAATGGGGCAGGCAATCTGCAGCAGAAATTTAAGGAAAAGTGGTTTTTCTGTTGTTAATGGTATGTGGTCAAAAACTTCTTTGGCTGAGGGTGAAGCCATCATTGGCGAAGCCCAAGAAGACTAGGAAACAGTAGGAGAAATTCCTGTGATTCAAGAGGAACAAGCCATTCTGGCAGTAGCAGAACTAGGAGCAGCAGTAGTAGGAGCACCAACTACAGAAGAAGTAGCAACAACTCCAGCAGAAAGAGTAGCAGCACCATCTGTGCAAGCAGCAACAGCAACAGCAGAATCTAGCAGCAGGATTGAGGATATCCGTCCAGAGGATATTGAGCCCGTTGGGCATAATTCAGAGGATATTCCTCCGTCTTCCCGAGTAGCATCTGTACTCAGAAATGTGCTGGACTCCATCCAAGACAATCAGGAGGAGCCAGTAATTGGTGATGGTCTAGTGGCAGAAGATGTGGCTCAAGGCCACATTGAGAATATCATCACAGAGGAAGCTCCCAGTCAGGGGGAGCAAGAAATTGTTCATGACAACATAATTGTGGAAGATGCTCCTATTGAGGGGGAGCAAACTCTTGTTGGGAAAGTAGCAATTCAGTGGGAGCAAAATGCCAATACCCCCATTGATGATCAGTTTAGAGAAGGCATTGTGGAAAGTGCCTCAGAAGAAGAAAATGAAAATGTTGATCATGAAGAGCCCGTGGTTAGGGCAAGAGAAGGCAAAGGAAATAGTGTGGCTAAAGAAGTCCCTCTCCTCACCAGTAAGCCACACAGGAGGTCTGGGAAAAAGAAGTTGAAAGTCAATTTGAAACCTATTGTTGAGTGCCTGGATGAGCAAGGCAAAATTTTGTGTTCCGTGAGGTCGGATATGGACTACATTTTTATCAGTCTAAGCTCATCTGCCCGTGAATTAGGGGCACTGTCATCTGAACTTGCAAGCCTAAGAAAAGATTATGATAGTATGAGGAAGGTGCTTATGGATTTGTCAGCTTTTGTGAGGGAGTACTTACCATCTCATGCCCCTCCTTCCTGTAGTGTAGGGCCATCAGGGCCAAGTGAAGAGAGTAATAGGCCATCAGGGCCTATCATTGCAGAGAAGCAGCAAGAGGAAGAGCGGCCATCAGGGCCTTTGTCTAAAAAACCAGCAGGGCCACCAGGGCCAATTCATGTTGAGAATGAGCACATTGAAGAAGTGGTTGTTGCTGAGGAATCTGGGCTAGCAGGGCCGGCAGAGGATGCTTCACCTCCAGTGGAATCTATGTCTGTAAGAGAAGAAGATCAGGATGTAGCTCCAGAGCCCTCTGTCCTTCCTACCCTTCCAACTCCAGCCCCTCCTTCTCCACCCACCTCATCCACTGTTCCTCCAGCTCCTACCACCTTCAAACGACCCCACTCTAGAACCATTTCCTCACCTCCACCTTTCTCTTCCTAAACTCCTTCATCTCCTACTTCCTCCACCATCATTCCTCCACCCTTATCTTCTGTTGAGGTTCCTCCCGCATCTTCTTCAACTGGAGCCTCTTCTAGTGGTCCTTCTTCTTCAAGACCATCTGATCTCCCTTCCATCACCCCTGCATCCCTCTTCCATCCATGAACACCTCCTTCTTTTATTACTATTATTCCTGAGGGTGCCCAATTAGCTCACACAGAAATCCAGGACATCAAGGATGAATTTGAAGTAGCAATACTTCGTTCAGTCCTGGCTGTTGGGACCCATTCTCACAGGACAGGCTCTTCCAGCCCTGTTCCTAAGAAGAGGAGACTCACTTCCACCCATCCTGTCTCTTCTGAACCCTGTTATCCTCCACTTTGGTTTTCTCTTTCTATCACCAATAAGCAACAATCTATCTATGCGGAATATCTTCAAAAGGTAGTGTTTGCTCACCTCTTTGGCCTTCCCTTCCAAAATCTTTCGGCCCATCTCAATACCATCTTTCCTTATGCCTTTCTTTCCAAGGCTCAATAGTCAAAAATTTTCTCCATGACTGAAGCCAAAACTGAAGAGCAGTGGGCTCAGAGCAACATAGATCTGTACAATCAATTTCGTCGTATTCAAGCCTCCAGATATCCACCCACAGAAGCTCCTCTCCCTCTCTCCGAATGGTTTCAGATTCACCATAAAAATCATTTTGGACCTTTCATTCAGAAGGAAATCAAGTTCATCCGGCACTACAAAATGTACTGCGATTACTGCTATCTTAGTCGCATTCTAGAAGTGCAGTTGGGCCAGTTCAGGCAAGCTATCTGTGCACTCAGTTCCGGGGTTGCTCACACCGCACCTCTCCGAGTTGATTTTGCCACCTTGGTAATTCCTGATGTGGTGTTCCTTCCTCCCCTTCACTCCCTGATCATGGATTCCTCTGTAGGCACACTCATGTTTGAGCGAGTTGCTCAGGTTATGGCCAGGCTCTCTGTGCAAGAAGGTCGTAACCTTTCTTTTCATAGATTTATCTTCAAGCAGTATCTTCAGGGGTACCTCAAGGTAGATATCCTTGCCCCTATTCTATTTGAGTGTGAGAGGTTGTCGCCTGCTGATTGGGAAAAGCTCTACACTTTATCAGCTCAACAACTTAAAGAGCTGAATGCTTCTCAGGCTCGTTCCAATCAACCTCTTCTGACTCCCGGTGACTTTTTGGATGCCAATTCTCTTCACCTTGTCCGGGACTCCTTCATAAAATGGGAAGAACGGTACAAGGTATTTCTAGCATTAAAGAAGGAACTTCGGCAGCATCAGATCTTCTATCCTTTTAAAATTACTCAGTTTCTTCAGTTTGCCAGTTTTGGTTGCTTCACCTCCTACAAGGTAGCTCTTGGTAACGACAGATATTGGCATTTCATATTTGATCAGAGGCAGCTTCACATTAAGAGGATGGCTCCCACCATAGGACCCTCCTATTGCATTGAGCTTGGCGCATTTCAAGCCTATTTTGAAGAGCAGGAACGCCAAGCGCTACCTGTCATTAGGCGCTTTGCATCTCTCTTGTCTCTTGCCTTCTATCTCTCTGAACCCTCCACTGCTCAATAAATCTCTTTGTTTCTCTCTTTGTGCTCTTTTCTTTCTTCTTTGTCTTACTCTTGTATCTTTTTGCTTAATGACAAAAAGGGGGAGAAATATAGCATTTCTGAAATACATCCCTTATACTCTTTTCGCATATGCTTAGACTTATTTCAGATCATCTTTGCTTATTGTTAAGTTTTGTCATCACCAAAAAGGGGGAGATTGATGATCAGTTTATCCCCATGTAATTTAAATAAATTACATATCTATTTTGGTGATTAACAAAACTATATAAAGTTTAATCTAACATGTTTTCTAAAAGTTTTGAACAAATAAACCAAGGGAAAACAAGCCAATCAAGTAAGTATTCATCACACTACAACAATGTGAGTTCAAAGCATCAATATTTGTCTAAGTACTCATCGATTTCTATAGAGCTATAACAATTTACTTAGTTCCATAACGATTTCATACTTACAAGGATTCACTATGTGTTATATCGTTAAGTGATTGCAACGATTTGCCTTCACAACGATTCGTTAAGTGATTGCAACGATTTGCCCTCACAATGATTCGTTAAGTGATTGCAATGATTTGCCTTCACAACGATTCGTTAAGTGATTGCAACGATTTGCTCTCACAACGATTCGTTAAGTGATTGCAACGATTTGCCTTCACAACGATTCGTTAAGTGATTGCAATGATTTTCTCTCACAACGATTTGTTAAGTGGTCGCAACGATTTGCTCTCACAACGATTTGTTAAGTGATCGAAATGATTTGCTTTCATAACGATTCGTTAAGTGATCACAACGATTTGCTTTCATATCAATTTCTTAAGTGAGGACAACGATTTGGTCTCACATCGATTTCTTAAGTGATCATAAGGATTTGTTCCAGAACGATTTCTTAAGTGATCACAACGACTTGCTCTCGCAACGATTCCTTAAGTGATCATAACAATTAATTGTTCCAGATTGATTTCTTAAGTGATCCCAACGACTTGCTCTCGCAACGATTCCTTAAGTGATCATAACGATTTGTTCCAAAACGATTTCTTAAGTGATCACAACGACTTGCTCTCGCAACGATTCCTTAAGTGATCATAACGATTTGTTCCGCAACGATCTCTTAAGTGATCACAATGATTTGCTATCATAACGATTCGATAAGTTACATAACGACTCTGTCACTGAACGGCTCATCAAGTTACATAACGGCTTGGTCGCTGTAACGATTCGATTTACTCATTTGCACAACGGTTTCATAAGTCATGCATATAACGATTTTGTGAAAAATAACGATTTGCTTTTCAAGCTAATGTTTGAATATGTTGAAAAGTCAAAGTCTTCACGTATATCTTTTTGACAGCCATGCATTTATTATGATAGTACATATCACTGCATGCATGCATACGATATCTTCTATTCTCCTGCTTATTCTGTAAACATCTTTTTAGAAGAACAGAATGGAACTTCTACTTCTGTATAAAATCAATCTAATGTTGACTGACAACAAGAGACAGTCTAGCTGTCTATTGTTTAGCATTTAATGTGTGCAGGTCTCTGACAACATTCGTCATACAACGTTGGACAAAACAGAAGCCAAAGGATACTACAAAAGATCTTCTCTCTTTGCGTGCATGGAAAGCCAAAAGACCGTTGAACTTCTACAGTACCATGCAGTCTAACGTAAACCAGAACTTAGAGACAACAGACACTTCAACGTTCAAATTTCAAAAGAGTGATATATATAGAAGAATGAAGCTCCTGAAGATAATAGAGGTTAACGAGTAACAGGGAGAACAACTGTGATACATCGCTTACAACCTTCTGCAAGCTTCCCCAGAGCCAAATAAAAATTCCCATCTGTTATAGCTCTTGCTCTCTTTGCTAAGTGTAGATCTGTGAGAGAGCCTTTAGTTCTGAGAAGAGTTCTTTGTTGTAGATCTTTTTTTTCTCAGTTCTTAGCTTCAGATCAAGTTGTGTTCTATAAGCTTGATCTAGGGGCTTCATCTCTGAACACCTTCTTGAGTGTTTGTTCCCTTCGTACAGAAGGAAGACCTGGTGGGATCCAGGGTGTGAGATTCCCTTCGTGTGAAGGAAGATCTGGTGGGTTCTAGGGTGTTGTTCCCTTCATGTGAAGGAAGACCAGCTGGGGTGCACGGTGTTGTAATAAGGGGGACTGTGCCCTTGTTAGTGAAATCTTGAGATATTACTCAGGGACTGGACGTAGGACTCCTAAGGAGAGGAGATCCGAACCAGGATAATTCTCTGTGTCGTGTGAATGCTTTTGTGTGATTGATTTTTTACCTTAACTAACACTAACAATCTGCGAAGTGTGTTTTTGTGACCTTTGTGTGAACAAGTTTTAAGTATTAAATATTTTTAATATCCCATTCACCCCCCCCCCCTCTGGGCTAGCTAGCTGGGCAACATAACTGACTGGCCCGGCCCTGGACGAGGCCCAATTTTTAGAAACTCGGCTCGACTCGGTTTTATCTTTTTAAAGATATTTTTATTATTATTTGTTTATTTTTATAATAAAATTGAAGTTTATTCAATTAAAATAACATAAAATAAATATTAGACTAATTTAGATAAACTTATTTCTAGTTATTATAAATATGAAATAAATATTAAGTCATTAAATATAGCTCCACAACATAATTTTTAATCTAAATTTTTAGAATATTAGAATTATCGTCGTGTCACTTATTTTTTTAAAAAAATTTATCGGGCTACCAGGCAGCCTGGATCGGGCCAAGCCAAGCCTGGACCCGGCCCAATCTTACTCCGGATCAACTCAAATTTTTTTTAAAAATTAAAATATCCGATCCATACTCGTATAAAACCGAACCGACCCGACCCAGTTGATACCCCTATATGTGTAACACAACATCAGACTTCATGAGGAGAACAACCTAGCTAGACTACTTCGAAGAGCTCCTTTTTTTTTCATCATCACAAATGGGGAATCTTAAATTTTCTTCTTTGATATAGTCCTTTGAGATACCTGCCTCACCAACATTATTTGCATTTATTACATGGGCTTTTTAGAAATAGTGTATGTTAAAAGAAGTATATTAATGTAGTATAATAGCGATGAGGGTACGATCTCATCAGTGGCGAGAATGGGCATCATCTACTTCAAATTGAATGATTCGACCACCATATTTCAATTTATACCAACGAACTTTCTTCTCCTTTGTACAAATGGAGTGATTTAGTGGTTAAGACTCTTCATTGTACATTTTAGGTTTTAGGTATTAGATTCAAATTTCCACCTCCACATTTACCTATATAAAAAAAATTATTCTCTTTAATTAAGAGAACTCTTACATAAGAAATCACTCAAATCTAGTATCAAAGAGGTCACGTATCATATGATATTAATGGTATTAAATGTCCCCTTCATTTTACATTTATATGATACATAGCTAGGACATGATTATGGATCTAAAAGTAAAAATTTCGAATCATGTAGTTTTGTAATAGAACCCTCCTCATCAGTAGCATGAGAAATGATTTTGTAACATCATTTAATAACATGTTAAAGTGATATTATCATTAAAAATATATGTCACATCAATAATTGTCACGAGAAAGTAAAAAAAAAACTCATAAATGAGGAGGTTGTGGGGCATAATTTTGATTAAGTGTTAAGAGGTCTGGCACGAAATGGGGTTACTAAACCATTTTTCCTTCTTTTATGAGGTGTTCTGATTGTGTTACGATTCCTCCAAACCTTCATCGTCGTCCAAAGTGTAGAAGATCACGAGCGCTCTCTCTCTCTCTCTCATGGAAAAAAAAGGAGAGAAAAACCATAAAACACAAGAAACCAGCTCCCCGTTTATTTATTCTTTTAATGCATGCCAATAACATGCATAAAACACAAGAAAGAAAGCCAATAAAATGCATAAGAATACGAGATTCACATCAGCGTACGTACGTAGCACACACAAATCATGTCTGCCCAGTATCGATTAGTCTTCTTTTTTTTCAAGCAAAGACCACGTCTATCGAGCAGAACGGCGAGGGAGGCGGCTAGGAGTAGGCAGACAAGGCTCCTCCTAGTAAGGGCGGCGGCCTGGGATGTTGCCCTTGGGGTTGTACACACACAGCATGTAGTAGCCGTCGCCACCGCTGCACCGCACGCTGGCGCACCCGATGCTCCTGGAGTTGCGCCACACCAGCTGCTTGTAGTTGCGGCAGCTCCTGCCTGGGTCGCAGGTGTTGCTGCGGTAGTGGTAGTACTGCCTCTCGGCAAACCACCAGCTCACGGCGTCCCCCGCGGTGTAGCTGCGGGCGCCGCGGCCCCAGAAGGCGTTGGCGCCGTAGGGACCTCCCGGGTAGGCGAGGCGGCAGTCGCGGGCCACGCCCTGGGCATAGTTGCGTGCGTACCGGGCGAGGCCGCCGTCCCATGAGACGGGCCCGACGCCAACGCGCGCGCGCGCCGAGTTGTGGAGGCGAACCCAGTCGGCGGGGGAGCTCTGGGCGTGGGCGACGCCGACCACGGCCAAGCAGAGGACTGCAACCAAGGCAAGCAGAGCAAGCCTTGAAGAACCCATCGCCTGATCAGATGCTTCTTCTTCTTCTTCTTTCTCTCCCTCTCTGTGGTGTTGCTATTGGCGATGGTGGCTCTTAATTTGATGCATGGTGGGGATATTTATAGCTAAAGCTCTGTGAAACTGGTACTTGCTTCGCCTAGCTAGTCTCTTCTACCTTTCTTATGATTTAATCGTTTCTGTGACGGAAGCCAACACCGGCTTCCCTGCTTCAACAGTACTTTCATCCGAGATTTGTCTATAACCTAACGCCGTTCAGGTGTCATCATATGCGTATTTGGTGAATGTTTCAAATAAGATATCGCAAGGCATGGTTCTCGCTGGTCCACGCATATGCATATATGCTTTCAAAATTCACCTCGGTGGAAATTAACACAATTGAAGAAGTCTCTTAGACATTTCTTTCCTTTAAACTGCTATGAGGTGGTCTTGATCACTTCAGATTTTATTCATGTCTTGGCTTGGATTTGAAGATGTCCAGATCGTATGAATTATCTTTCACAACTTCGGATGTTTCTTGTTGTTGTTCAAGCCTACGAACTCGGACGTGCTCCCAAGAAGGAAAACAAAGTCAAATCAATAGTTTATATTTGAAAGACTTTTTTTATAAAAGAAAAATGAGTAAAGAACTCCATTCATTAGAAAAATTCGAAAACATAAATTATTACACGGGTGAGAACTCTCAAATCACCCGGAATAGCAAAGAGAACATAGATTTAAGTAACCCGCACAAAAGAGGTATATTTTTCCAAACCAATATAAAGTATCATCTGCCTTCAAATGGTGCCTGAGCAATATCGAAGACAAATCAAGAAGAGCGTTGGCAGTGGAGTCGAAGGACTGCATAATTTTGGTACGGCAAATCATGCACCGAAGAATATTTAAAAGATATTGACTACGGCGTTTGATGTACTGATCGTCACGTCGATATATATATCCTGTTTAATTGTTCGTTTGAAAATGCTCCTCCCTCTGTACGGCTTCGTATAAATCAGCATTGCGGCTGCATACATTGTCCCTTTCTCCATCTGTAAACACCGATCAAGAGGTCAAGTATGATAGATAAATAGAGGATCATAAAGGTCAATTTGTGTCATTGTCTCCGAATGATCCGGAAGTTGACATCTTTGGGTTACGATGGGTCTCATCTCCTGTATGTAGAATTAGTCAAATGGGTTTTCTCACAGCATGTTAATTAGCAATCATCATCTTTATTAATACTCAAAGATGAGATTGCCATGGGTTTTCTCCTTGTAAGTGGGAATTATTCAAATGGTGTTTGTTCTAGCTTTAGACTTGTCACAGATACTTTGCGACAGCTCAAAATCTATGAAAATGTGCCGTAAATAAGTGGAAATTTTTTTGCGACAGCTCTCTGGCCATCGCAAAAGATAGATTATTTGAGGCGCTGTTATATAGCAGTCACAAAAATAGAATTTTAATTTTAATCTATGCTTCACTAGTTCGCAAAAACTAATTGATTAAAATAAAAAAGAAATTTTTTTTGAATAATATTTAAATCTATTTGAGACGGCTATCATTTGTTGCAAAAAAATTATTTGCTACAACTTAGGATGTGTAGCAGTATTTATATGACTTTTAAGGTCAGCTAGATTGTTAATTTCCCATTACCATTTTCTTGCTTACGTTGTAAGCTGCAATCGGAAGGTCAGCTTCATGGATATGGGAGAAAGGGTCAACCCGGGAACATCTAATTATCTTCACAGAGTTTGAGAGAGATCATGTACTCCCACCTACAATCCGTTTATTCCTACACTTGCTAAGTTCGAAAACTACAGCTCTTTTGGTAACTAAATAAGTTATGCCCGCATAATTATATTAGATATATTTTATCAGGTCTCGACCTGAAATATGATCGTGAGATAGTTACAATAAAATGAGTATAGAACGTATAATATACATCAATCCATTGGTCAATTGAATAAAACTAATTAAATATGTTTTATTGATAATTTTACTAATATCTATTACAACCACTAATTCAGAGCCATTACTTAGACCCAATTGACATCATTACAACTGAATAAAATGGTAAAATGTTAAGCTAAGATTCTAAGATAGTTGGACGCTTCCATGGTCGCATCGGGCTCACTCTTCCTCATAACCATCCTCGTGATTGTGGTTCTCTTCCTCTGACTCACCTAAAAACGATCACAAATAGCGCAAGATGACCGATGATGTCTAGTAGAACTTAATATCCCATAGACATGCATACTTTAAATGATTAATGTATTAGGAGCAGAGTAACTAACGACAGAGAGAGTCAAGTAACGTCAAGAGAGTAGTAGCACAAATAACATGTGGTATAGATAGCACGTGTTTCAAGTATATCACAAAGCGAAAGACGGCCATAGCATGAAAAGCACGGAATAGCACATAATAGCACATAGCACAACGAGTCGAGTATAGTAAAGTACTTTGATTATCACTAGATAGTCGAGATAGATAGAACTTGAGTGTAATATCAAACACTCTTGTCAATTAACTCCCGCGGACACCAACACTTTCGGGCGCACCTCCCAGGATCAAACCAAGTCCCTGTTATATGCCAGACATTGATTGTGTTTATTATCTTTAGAAAAGCAGTCAAATGGTCATAGAGAGTACCAAGAATATATGGTAGTAATTGAAGAATAGACGAGAGTATAGAGAGAACATGAATAGACGAGTGTATATGGAATAGATGAGAATTATAGGTCAATGCACGTAAAACGTCATTAAAAAGGCGATAGTAATGATTGCAACAACACCTTCGAGTACTAATAGTCTGGTAGATATCACGGCTTACCACTTGGTCGTGACAGTAACACGATCAAGAGGGAGGCAGGATGACAGAGAATGTTTCTTCTTGTTATTGTTCAAGCTTACGATTACGTGCTCCCTAGAAGGAAAACAAAGTCAAATCAATAATTTATGTTTGAAAGACATTTTTTTACAAGAAAAATGAGCAAAAAACTCCACTCATTAGAAAAATTCTAGAATATAAACTACCATTAGTGGATGTAGAATTTTTCGTTCAGTGGATGCACCTTTAGATATATTTTTTTGATCCAGTAGAATCATTAATAGTGAAAATTTACATTACTAGTAAAAACTTTTCAATCCAGTGGAGTCACAGGACCCCACTGACTCTAAAATAGCTCCGCCACTGTAAAATATTGCATGAGAGAGAACTCTCAAATCACTGAATATATAACAAAGAGAACATATAATAATAAGTAACGCGCACAAATTAATAAGGTATATTTTTCCAAACCAACTTACAGGGCCGCTTTGGTAACCGGGGTACCCCCTGCCCCGCTTTCGGGCGCGGGGAGGCTCTGCCCCGGGGTACCCGGGGTACCGCGCTTACCCCGGGGTACCCCCACCCCACCTGGTGAGGTGGGGTGGAGGGGGTTAAATTTAAAAAAAAAAAATTAAAAAAATATCATAAAATTTTAAATATTCTGTTATTATATATCTCATATTTTATTTATTTTTTTAATTTTTTTACATGAAAATAAGTGAAGTTAAAATTATTAATTGACTAAAAAATGAGGTAATACAATTTTATTTTCCAAAATAAAACCACTCCAACCCTCGATAAAATACTCTACCCTTCAACTAAAGCAGAACGATGTCTGATCAATATCGCGAGACAAATCAAGAAGAGGGTTGGCAGTGGTCGGACTGTACAATTTTTGCACGGTAAATCATGCACCGAAGAATATTTAAAAGATATGGAGTACGGTGTTTGATGTGCATGATCGTCATGTCGATATATATATCCTCTTTAATTGTTCGTTTTAAAATCATCCTCCCGTTGTACGGCTTCGTATAACTAAGCATTGCGGCTGCCATTGTCCCTTTCTCCCACTGTAAACACCGATCAAGAGGTTAAGTATCATAGATAAAAATTCAATTTGTGTCATTGTCTCCGAATGATCCGGAAGTTGACATCTTTGGGTTACGATGAAGTCTCATCTCCTGTATGTAGAATTAGTCAAATGGGTTTTCACACGTACGGCATGTTAATTAGCACTCATCATCTTTATTAATACTCGAAGATGAGATCGCCGTGGTTTTCTCCTTGTAAGTGAGATTAATTATTCAAATGGTGTATTTAATATTTTTGTGAATAATATTTAAATCTATTTGAGACGGCTACCATTTGATGCAAAAAAACTATTTGCTACAACTTAGGAGCCGCAAAAACTATATTTAATACAAGGGAATTTAAAAAAAAAAACTATATAAAATTTCTCAATATAATGACAACACCTACGTACCATTGACTTAGAGATATACACACAATTAAAATCACAGTAAAATATTAAATATTATGTCAAAATAAAATCCATGATATGTCCCAATGTGAGTTTTATATATATACACCCATTAATAGATAAACACAAAAAAAATAAGGAACAACTGGATCAATCAAGTGCAAAGAAGTACAACATATAGCAGCACCAAGCTAGGAAAGACTTCCTCTAATAGTCATTTAAAACTTTCGATAACCGTTTAAAGCTATCGATTCCGATTCCGATATAATCAAAATAGTCATTTTTTATTTCTATCCGATTCCGATTATTTTACCAAACAAAAATTTCGATAAGCTAATGTGTTTACTGTGGTTTTGTCTTTTGAGTTTTTGAATAATTTATCAGAATAATCGATATCGATACCAATTCTCTCTGATTATTATTCTATTTCGATTCCTATTTTGACTATGTATCAAATAACGTATACTGATTTTGATAAGCTATCAATGTTATTTTTTTAATTCCAAATTTGATAATTCTTATCAGAATCCGGTCAAAATATCAGATTTTCGGATTCCATTTGCAACCCTACCATCAGCCATTTGAGATGATAGACCTTAGGCCTTTGTGATATTTTCTTCTTCTTAAGGTGGCCTATTCTACTCTTGATTATTTTTTATCTCGATAGACATATATTAGTTACATTCTTCAATGTGTTGCTCTTTTGAAATTCGCACCTAGATACTCCTATGAAACTTCATCTCAAGCTTTGTTTATATGATAGTGTTCCCTTGGAGAATTCTTCACCCTATCGACAATTTATTTGGGCTTTGGTGTGTTTGACTATTTCTTGCCTTGACATTACTCATGTTGTGCATGTGATCTTGGGCAAGTTTGTCAGTATACCAATTTCCACCCACTTTGCTGCTCTTTTGTATGTTCTTCAGTAACTTCATGGTACCATTCATCCTTCCTTATTTATGTCATCCTCGAGTACATTGGAGCTTCGTGCTTGTTCAGATGTTCATTGAGCTAGTGATCCTATTTATCGTCATTCTACCACTAACTTTTGTATTTTTCTCAACTTGTCTCTCATTTCTTAGTAGAGGAAGAAGCAAGTTGTTATCTCTCACTCTAGTACTAAGGCCAAGTATCATGCCATGACCAACACTTATGTTAAGATTGTTTGGTCTCGTGGACTTCTTTGTGATTTTGAAGTTGAGTTTTAAGCTTTCACACTCTTTATTGTGACAACTAGAGTGCTCTTTAGATTGCTGGAAATCCCATTTTCCATGAACAAACACAGTATATTGAGATTTATTATCATTTTGACTATCACTATTATCTATCTGACACGATGTCACTTCCCGACATTTCCTTTGGTGAGTATCTTGGTGACCTTTTTAAGCAGTCGCAAAGGACTTTGCACTTCATAGAATTTATTGGCAAACTCTAATAGGGTTTTGGTTGCAATTTAAAAAAAAACTATTTCTAACTAAAGAATTATAGTGTGCCAATTTTTAACTAAAATTTTGATATTGAGAAAAATTGTTATTATTTGTTTGGTAAAATTAGTATAATTTTAAAATTTGTAAAGACATGTTTGTAGACATTTTTCGCTATTATTTTTTTATAATAAAAGTGACGAGGAGGAGGAAGGGGGGGTAGAGAGTCGCCGATGCGGTGGGGGGGGGGGTGGGTGGGGGGTAGGGGAGGAGGAGGAGGAGAGAGGAGGTGCAGGGGGGAGGAGGAGAGGGGGCGAGGAGGGGCCTGTGGGGGGGAGAGGAGGGGGCGCTGGCAGGGGGTGGAGGAGGAGGGGGCGCTTGGCGGGGGGTGGAGGAGGAGGAGGCATAGGGGGCGGGGGGGGGGGGGTGGGGGGGGGTGGGGTGGGGGGGGGGAGGAGGAGGGGCGGGGAGGGCACCGGGGGGGGGGGGGGGGGGGGGGGGGGGGGGGGGCACAGTAGGCAAGTGTTTTCAAAAAAAAAAATTGGTTAACACTTGTTTTTTTTTAGAGCGATTTACGTAGGATAAAATCTCTTCCCTAAAATACAAAACTACTTACCAAGCGTGTCTACGTGTCTGTTCTTTTTCGTTTTTAAATTTAAGATAAAATTTTAATAAAAAAAGTGTAATCAAACACCCTATAAATGTATGATCATTCATGAGTTTCAGTGGGGGTGTTAGGAGAATCCCTAATCCTACTAAGATCGGCCCCGAGATACAACCTTCTATATTTTGTACATGCTGGGATTAGGAAGTCTAACTGACTGGCCTTGCCCTCTTTTAGGGTTTTTGTAGTTGTATAAATACGTTGTAATACAACAGGAGAAGTCATGCTCTCCAAATTCTTCCTTCTTTGCATTCGTGACAATTTTGATAGAATAAGAATTAAGCTTAAATTTATCATAACAAAATTCTCCATTTCTCAACTTGAATAACGAAAAAAAATATAATTGGAACAATTCTTGGGGCAAAAGTTATTTACTTTGTCGTGCATTTGAGTTTGCAAAAATGATTGAAAATATTTGTACACCGTTAGAATGTGAAAATGATAAATATGTAATTTTAACTCTAGTGGATTAGTATGTAAAGATCCAAGGATAATGTTAGGGCAACGCACATACTTTTAAGAGAGACCAATGAAACCACTCACTTGTGTAAACTTGGCCGTATATTTGAAATACCTGATGCGGACCAATAAGCTGGTCCAGTCTCTTTATTCTTGGCGCAAGATGTGTATAGGGGTGGCAATGGGTCAGGCCTCGGTTTCTCTGGGTCCAGTCTAGTGTCTAATCGACTGGCCAGGGTCCGGCCCGAGACGAGACCCGATTTTTAAAAACTCGACTCGGCCCGAAACGATTATGTAAGGCCCGCTCAAGTTCGTCCGGCTCGATTTTGTTATTTTAAAAATATTATTATTATTATTTTTATTTTTATAATAAAATTAATATTTATTCAATCAAAATACATAAAATAAATATTTAGACTAATCTAGATAAACTTCTTTCTAGTTGTTATAAATATGATCATATGTTTGAAGATTTTTTTAACAAGAAAACAAGTAAAAAACTCCATTCATTAGAAAAATCCGAAAACATAAACTATTACGTGGGTGAGAATTCTCAATCACACCGAATAGCAAAGAGAACATAGATAAGTAACCCGCACAAGTAAGGTATATTTTTCCAAACCAACATACAGCATCATCTGCCTTCGAATGATGACCGAGCAATATCGAAGACAAATTAATCAATAAGGGTTGGTAGTGGAGTCGAAGGATTGCATAATTAGACTTGTCACAGATACTTTGCGACAGCTCAAAATTAACATACAGCAGCACCAAGATAGGAAAGACTCTTCCTCTAACAGTTGTCAGATATGTTATATGTGCATCACTGGTGAATCCTTCATAGAATCCATCCCTTTCTTTCCACTCATGGGTGGAGACTCTGCTAATAAAGCATCATAATAATGGAAAAGTATTATTATCCGGCAGAATTATCCATCGGCAAAATTATCCACTGGCCCTCTTATATTTGAGATATGGACAATACGACGGATAACTCCTGATAATAAATTGTTCTCTATAATAATTAACCTTTCTTCAAAATCTCGGTGTACGATTACAGTGCCAAAACCAGGTGCAACCATGCACCAACTCAGCTACATTCACTGCAGATTGACATCCGGTAGGAGTGGCATGCAACGTTCATCATCGTTTGATGAAGAAATCTGAAAGACAGATCCAAAATATATCCATCATCATTTACATATATTTAAATATTTTTTTGGTTTAATATAAGTTGGCCCTAGGCCCCTAAATTAATTTGATGTTCTGATCTAGCTAGTAACGCACTAGTTATATATGTCTTCAATGCCTATTATATATGAACCTATATATCCTTAATTCATATCCCAGTGACGTACGTGAAGTTATTTACACAATTAATTGTGTACGAGCAGAATTATGTAAAGAGACGTTTTGCACATTGAGATACTGCCCACGCCCACGCGCCCTCAAGTAAACTCCCATTTAAAATGTCAAATACTGCTACAAATTGCCCAATTAATAGCTCAGGCATATGGCTAGATTATTGTTTCCCATTACCATTCTCTTGCTTACGATGTAAGCTCATGGACATGGGAGAAAGGGTCAACCCGAGAACATCTAATTATATATCTTCACATAGTTTGAGAGAGATCATGTACTAGTACTCCCATGTACAATCCGTTTATTCCTAGACTTCCTAACTTCGAAAATTAACTACGTCTCTTTTAATAGCTAAATAAGTTGTACCCGCATAATTATACTAGATATATTATCATCCCCTTAATTATATTTTTATTTTAATAATTCTATTTTGTTATTTTTATTTATGACTCGTTTATATAACTTTGATAATGATAGAGATTTAGATAATTAAGTGTATGATAAATGGTGCGAATTTCATGTAGAGGATCCCTGATAAGGCCCCTAGACAACTAGCCATATTATGCCCGATCCATATCAACTCACTTGGCACACTACACGAAAGAGGTGAAGAATAAAATAGGTTCTAAGAAGTTTAATCACATATCAAAACCCACATTTCTCTTGTCGCAACAAAAAACAAGGGATAAATGTTAACCAGACATAGTCTCACTAGCAATTCTCTCTCTATTTTATCTTTTTTTCTTGAACCAAACTTCTTCATTTGTTAATTTGACTATCAAACGTCGATCTCGAGATCTCTTTCTCAAGATTGGTAATTGTCTTAGATAGTAAAGGGTCACTAGAAGATAATAAGATGTTTGTTTTTCTTGTTGAATACGCAGAATTAGTTATAACAGTAATCTAGAAGGGGGGTTGAATAGATTACCGCCAATTAAAAGCAAACAAATCTTATTTTCGAGATTAGGACAGACTGTAGAAAAACTTATAAGGATATGGATCGAGTGTAAATCTAAAGGTGTGTGTAAAATGAGTTTAGAGGATTAGCAGTATGAAGGATGTGTGAACAAATTATCGTGTCTATCAAACATCTAGCGGTAGAACAATGCAAACCACATGACACGATGATTTAAGGTGGTTCGGACTACACAACTTGTGTATCCTACGTCCACCGTCCACACACACACACGCCAAACTGCTTATCAAGCAAGTTCAACACAAAGGGCCACACACACACAAGGTTTGCGACAAACATGATCTCAGATCAATCCACACACACTTGGAATGAACACAAGGACTGCTCAAACCAACAACACACACATGTAAAGAAAACTGAAGTGTAGGAAGAGTTCAGAATGTATGAACAGATTGAACAAATGAACTCTTCAAGTCCTTCGTCCAGATGATCTTCAGACTTCACGTCGTAGAAGATCTGATGTTGATGAAGCTAGAAACTTGTGAATGAATTTGCTCCAACTTTGTCTTCTGAGATGGATCTCCTTGTTGATGAAGCTTGAGACTTGGAGCAGAGAACAGAAGAACCTTCTTTTTCTTCTTCTTGGCTTAGGGATTGATGTGGAGGATCCTTACTGCGAATAGGAGTCTATAAAGTCTTTATATAGACGTGTCCTATTCTCACACAACTCTTTGGATTCGTATGCATGAGAAGAGGACGCCCTAACAAAGACATCATGTAACTCACGTGTGACAACATAATAGCGACTGTCGACAGATGATCATCTGCTGTCGACAGGTACTACAACACTAGTGCCTTCCAAAACTGTATTTATGAACCTAATTAGCCTGGGCTATCGACAGATGCAACCTTGTTGTCGACAGCTACTGGTTATCTTGGTTTTTCCAGAACTTTCCGAGGAAAATCTTCAGTGGTTGTCGACATATGGGTCCAGGCCTCTCGACAACTGCTGGTTTCTTGCACCACAAGGAAAAGCGGGATTACCGACGGATATTTTCGACGATTTTTGCCGTCGGTATTTCCGACGGATATTCCGACGGAAATATAGCTGACGGAAAATACGTCTGAAATTCCGACGGAAATTAATCCGTCGGAAATATCCGTCGGTAATTCAAGAATACCGACGGATATTCTGACGGATATATTTCCGTCGGAATATCCGTCGGTAATCTGCTACACCTCCCCCGCGAAACCCCCCCTCTTTCCCTCTCCCGCTCTCTTTCCCTCTCTCCCGCTCTCTCTCCTCTTCTCTCTCTCTCTCTCTCTCTCTCTCTCGCTCTCACGCCCCCGGTCGCCGACGACGGTCGCCGCCGCCGCCGCTCGCCTTCGACGGTCGCCGCTCTCCGCCGGTCGCCGCCGTCTTGTGCCGCCTGCCGCTGCTCGCCGCCGGCGCTCCCTTCCCGGTGAGTAGCTCTCCCCACCCTCGCCACCGTCCTCCGGCCTCCCCCCACCGGCCCCCCCCTCCCCCCCTGTGCGATCCCCCCCTCCCCCTACACTCGGCCCCCCTCCCCCCCAACCGGCCCACCTCCCCCCTCTGCGCGGTTCCCCCCCTCCCCCCCACCCGGCCCCCCTGCACGATCCCCCCCCCCCCTCCTTTGCACTCAGCCCCCCCTCCACACCGCACCCGGCCCCCCTCCCCTTCCCACCCCCCCCACCCGGCCCCCCTTCCCCTGCACTCAGCCCCCTCCCCCCCCTTCGATCCCCCCCTCCCCCTGCACTCGGCCCCCCTCCCCCCCCACCCGGCCCACCTCCCCCCCTGCGCGGTCCCCCCCTCCCCCACCCACCCGGCCCCCCTGCACGATCCCCCCCTCCCCCTTTGCACTCACCCCCCTCCCCCCCACCCGGCCCCCCTTCCCCTTCCCACCCCCCCCACCCGCCCCCCTTTCCCCTGCACTCAGCCCCCCTCCCCTTCCCACCCCCCCCACCCGGCCCCCCTTCCCTTGCACTCAGCCCCAAACGACAGGGTTTTACGAGTTGGAGGTTATTTTGTGAAAGGGAAAGACTTGGAGCACACTCTTGTAAGAGAGTGCGTATATGTACCATCTTATCATTGAATATCTATTGTATCAAAATACCTAATTAAAAAATGATATGTATGTTCATCAGTTCTACGTAATGTCTTTCAAAATTTTTGATTGTGTAATGGGTATGATTTGGATATATGTGATTACCTAACACTCTTGAGTCAGTTAACGGACTAATTTTGGGTTCTAATTGGAGAATGATTACTAAAGATTAAGTTGGTGTTATTTCAAAAGACTTAAGTACCACTGTGTGGAATCAGCCACCTCTGTCGGTAGAATTCTAGCTTTTTTTTTTTAAAATATAGGTGAATGTGATGGAGAGAGATGGCAAGAAGGAAAGGAGAGATCACCTAGTATTAAGTAGAAGTATACTACATCAAACTTTGAGGGAAACGTAGATCTGCCGATCCTCGAGTCCAACAAATTTCATAAGTTTCTTTTCAATGCTCAGATTAATCAACTGATATGATATGTAGTTAATGCACAACTAATAGTTTAAACTGTTTGGATAGATTTCAAATCCTGTTTATTCTAAGTTGGACTGACGTGCTATTATTTTTTTCATATTCCTGGCACTTGATACCAAATTGGCCAACCTGGGTATGGAGTACCTAGTAGCCATAGCAGTATCGCATTCATCAAACATCTTTATCAGGGAGCTGTCCCCCTCAATAAAAATGTCCCCTAAACTTAACACTAATAAAATAACAGAGATAATTGCGTACTCTCAAAATCTTTCAAATCCTATTTTTTTATATCCCCATATGCTTTATATAATATCAGAATAAGTAATGTGTCCCGCTTGTGTATTCCTTGTATGGCATTACCGTTAGAGTAGAAAGAATATTTTATTAGGAATATAAAATTAAGACATTCTCACCAAAAAGATAACTACAAGTAATGCATTTTAGGTCATATGGACTGCCATTCTTTCAAGGGTTCTCAAATTAAAATAAAAACGAGAGAAAGGATAAGATGGGGGGAGGAGAACAGAGAAGCCCTAAAAATTAGTATGCGAAATAATCTCAATATATACATGAGCTTAACTATCTTCTCCAAACCCCAAAATGGGGCTATCTAGAATCTTACGGAAACAATGAATGTCTTACTGATGGCAACGGCCGTTTTGTACCAGAACAAAATTGACAATAAGAAACAAAGACACATTAGTAATATGCCAAACTGAACTCGTCTACTCAGCTCATCTCAGCTCAAGGTTAAAATCTCGCCACTCTAATAAGATATACATCCCAATTTAGGAAAACAAAATTAGTACGAACTCTTCCTTCTAGACATTAGTTTAGTTTACGCTTAATTGTTCACTTTAAGTTTAATGATTAGTATTACACTTCTTATTTGAATGTATTTGCTTATTATTGCACTTGATTATATGTAATTTTATTACACTTGATTAGTATTGTAGTTTTTACATTTATGTAATTAATCAGCTTATTACTTTGAAGAATTAAAACTTAAAACCATGGGGAGCAGACTTCGGTTTCATGGGCCTCATACCCATGTTCTCAATAAAATATGTAAAAATATGGTGCTGTCGACAGGTGCAATGGTGCTGTCGACAGCTGCTGCTTGATTTCTTCTATCTAGAACCTTTTTTACTTAAGGTTTCTTCATGATGTACACTTCCATTTGCACTTGATTTCCTACAAGAAAGAAGCTTCAAATAAGATATCATGAAGGCATATATCTTATACATTTTGTCATAGTGTCATGTCATTTTATCACATTGTTTCAACATCAATTATGTCATTATCAAAAACATATAAGTATCATGAATGTCATGCAATCATAACTCAACATTCTCCCCCTTTTTGATGATGACAAAAATACAATTGATGTCTCCCATTTTTTGACAACATTCAAAAAGATAAAGTATGCACGAGATCATGGAAAAAACAAAATGTGATTTCATTGATAAGCTTGAATTGCACACATTACATAGGCAAGCATTACATTTCAAAAACATGAAAGTGTGAAATGACACTTTTGACAACCCAATTGTCAATCAAAAGGAAATGCTTAAATGCACCCTATATAGATCTAAAGAGTGTCATTCCCAGGAGGAGTGGGATGACGTGGTCCATGAACATCAGAAGAAAGTTGGGTGAGCTGCCTCTGGATATGAGCTTGATTGTCCTCAAGTGTATCCATCCTAGTGTTGACTTGCATTGTAAGCTGATCAAATCTGACATTGATGTGTTGAGTGATGGACGTTTGGAGTTGAAGCATTTGATCTGCCAGAAATTACCTCAAGTCTTGAGGAGCATGCTGAGGATCTTGCTCGGTAGATACACCTTCATCACCCCCCGAGACTTCCATATGTTCTTGAGGTGGTTCCTCTTCACTTTCCTCTTCTTCATCTGTATCTAGATCATCTTCAGCCTCTTGCCCTTTGAGAGTCGGGTAACTCTGCCATCTATCATCTTGTAGCCCATCCTATGAGCAGTGGTTATGTCATAGACACTCTGTAACTTAAGGGTGACGGTCTCACCCGCAGTGATTGGAATTCCAACAAAGGAGAGGATGGAAGTGATGGGACAAGCATAGGGCATTGACCTTTTGGGATTGGCGAAGCATTGCTTAATGAGGTCAAGCATGAGGTTGGGCAAGTTGATTTGCTGACTCTGAAGGAAGTAGTAGAATAGACTTTTATAGACTTTGGTGACAAGTTCTCTACTACCATCCTTGGGAGCGATGAGGGTAGTAAAGATGTGATGGATCATCCTATGGAGTGGTGGAAAAGTGTTGGCATTAAGCTTTGCAAAGGCTTTGCTGGAGTCATAGGGCTGTTGGGTAATGAGGATGTAATACTTAGAGGCATTGAGATGGGTAAGAAGTATATCAGCCCTCGAGTTGGGTATCTGTAAAGCACAACTAAGGAGATTGGGAGTGATTTAGAAGGGAATACCCTTGACAATGGTGTATAGGTCCTGATCATCTGTCATCCCCAAGTTGTTGAAGAACTCTGAGACGGCTGTTGGGGAGTACTGCTTCTGGGCCTTCAAAAAGGGAATGCAACCCTGTGTAGCAAAGAGGGGTTCTATGCCTTCGAACATATCCTACTGGGAAGGGAAGTCCACATAGCGTGGCTGCATAATCTTCTTGAAGACACCGCGAACCTTACAAAACTTCAGATTTGGGGGGACGTTGAGCTCAGGGTTGCGGTCGGCCCGGTGCTTGTTTCTCCGTTCTGCCGAAGCCTTAGAACTGTTGCCGGCTTCTTTTGACGACCTTCTTTGACGAGAAGCAACCAACTTTTGGTGGGTAGACATAGTGTAGATGAGGTAGAGAGAGCAGAAGAGCAGATGGAACAGGAGGAGGAAGAGAGAAAAAGAAGAGCAGTAGCAAAGGGAGAGGATAGAGAGGGTACGTTGGAAGAGAGAAAGGGTTGGGGTTTAAAAAGGAAGGGAAGCAACGTTTGAAAGAAGGTGAGGGGGTGAAGGGTCGTGGGAACCCATTTCAAATGGAAAGGGCCCACAAGAACCAGACATAATGTGAACTGGTGCAAGTTCTAGACAGTCCAGAAATCAACTGTAACATCTCAGGTTTTGGTTGCCTTGGAGTTGTTCTTGGGATCGCGACGGATCGGGCTGTCGTGTTCTAAATGCAACGTGTTCCGTGTCGCATTCTGGTTGAGAAGGTGACAGTCCTCTTGTCGCATTCCTGTTGTCTGTGGCTGATGCGCCACGTGTCCGCGCACATGTGTGTGAAGGCGACGTGCCAGGTGTCGCGTTCACCTGAGGCACATATATGCGTGACACGTGGTCTGAAGGTTGTCTGCCTGTTAGAAGACTTGTCGGAACTTTTGAGAATGCAACAAGATGCATGTCGCATTCTAGTGAGAACGCGACGCTCTCCTTGTCGCAACCTTAGTCCCGAGGTCTTAAGGCTGACAGGCATCTCTTTCTTCTTCTTTCTTCTCCTTTCTCCCTTCCCTTCTCCTCTCCGTGGTAGGGGAGCTTCCCCACTCTTTTCTCAGGCGGTTTGGGCGTGGAGGTGCCGGTGTGCTCGTGGCGGAGCGTTGGAGTGGCATGGAGCGAGGAGGCGGCCAATCTGAAGTGAAGGGCCCCAACAGGTCTGGCTCGTCATTTCTCTGTAGGGATCTCTTGCTCTCTCTTACTACCTTGAGGAGATGGAGCTTGTTTTGGGCTAACCTCCCTGTGCTCGAGGTTTGCTTGTGGTTTAGCATGGGAGAAAGCTTGCCAGTGGTGCTCTCTCTTGTGTGGTGGATTAGTTCTTGTGGTTTGTGGGTGAGGAGAGGTGGCATTGTTGCCCCTCGAGCCATTTTCAGTTCCTCTCTAGGTGTGCTCTTCTTCCTCCCCTCTTTGGTGGTTGTATTGTAGATTGGGGGACCGTGGTTTGGCCCCCATTCGTGGTTTGGGCTTCTGTCTGAGGTCGCGACAGGTTAGCTATTGCGACACCAGTCAGAAGGCGACGTGCAACCTATCGTGTTCTGATGGCGACAGGTTGGCCATCACGTTCTCCTTTGCCCTTCTGTTTCCCCATTTCCAATCTTGGTGGGGTGGCCCGTGCCCAAGTTGGTTAGAGGGAGGTCTCCCCAACTTGGCACAGGGCATGTCTTCCTGTTGGGTGGCTTTCCATCATGGTTCCTTTGGGTGTGGGCCTTGGGGTGGTTCTTCCCTAAGAGTCCTACCTTCAGATGAGGAACGCGACGGGTCGATACGTCGCATTCTGAATATGAAGGCGACACCTTCTTAGTCGCGTTCTGGTCGCGACAGGTCCCTTGTCGCGTTCTGGTGTCTTCGGGTCGCGACGGTTTGCTTGTCGCCTTCTAGCTTTGGTGGTGTTTGGCTGCGGGTCTGCTGGCCTGCTTGGGGTTTAGCCTTCTGATGCTGAACGCGACGGGTCGATACGTCGCATTCAGATCAGAAGGCGGCACCCCGGTCGTCGCAACCTGGTTGCGACGGGCCTTCTGGTTTAGAAGGCGACGCCCCTGTGGTCGTGTTATTGTTGCCGAGTTTCTGGCCATGGTGTGTGTGCCGGGGTTGGCCGACGGTCCTCCTGGGTGTTCCGAGAGGGGTGTCGTGCATGCCTGTGCCTGCTGGGCTTGTCTTGGTTACGAGCCAGTAGTGTTATTTTCTTGTTGTGGTTGCCCCGCCTGTTCTCAGTTCACCCGGTGCTTGGCACTCGAGGGCTTGTCCGTTGTAGAGGTTTCACTGTTACCTGGACCCCCAATCCCCGCACCCGTTGAGGGAGTTCTCTAGGCAGCGAGCGAGCTCGAATTACGGACTCCGGTAGCAGAGGGGAAAACGGTGGTGGACAACGGCGTAGAGTCGTTTGTAGAGCTCTCTTAGCTGAGTTTGGGACGTCGAGGTGGTTTGGTTGTTCTTCCGGCGTAGATCAGCTAGTCCTTCTCACTGCCTCTCTCAGCATTGGTTCCGGAGCCACGTCCTGGTGTCAGGCATGGGGACGCAGCTTGGCCGAGCTGCAGTTGATCGTTGTGGTGTTCTCTGTGGTGGCTCACTGGTCTCACTCTTCCGGGGAGGTGGCATGTAGTGTATTGACCATTCAGATCGAGGTTTAGCGGTTGTGATGGCCAATGTGTGGCCCATGGTCTGTGTTTGAGGTGTTTGGCAGGTTGTGAGGCTTTATGGGCCGAGAGTTTGGGGCCCAGAGCACTCGCTGGTTCACTGTTTGTGAACGCGACAGAGCTGGGCGTCGCATTCTGAACGCGACGGTCCAGGGTGTCGCATTCTGGTTACCACCGCTGAGGGTCTTCGTCTGCATGCACCGCCACATGGCGCGCGCTGGGCGGCCTGCTGGCGTAGGCCATGAGAAGGCGACGACCTAAACCGTCGCATTCAGGTCGGGACAGTAGGGTGCGTCGTGTTCTTAATGCTGAAGGGTTATTACCCTAGGTCGGCCAAACAGAGCTCAGCAAACTCTGCTTGGCCAGGAGAAGGTTTTTGCTAAGGATTTGGGTAATTCAGGTTTTTGGTGTTGTTTCTGACGTGGTCTCACCGCGAGGATGTGCTACGGAGCGGGGGAAATGCCGGGTTATCGTCGTTCTTCGCATTCTTCACGAGAGTAGGGAGATTCCACCTTATTTCTCATTGTGGATTGTGTATGGAGCATGTTTAGCTTGCTTTACGCGTTGTAGATGATAGATACCATGCTAGTGTAATGGTTAGAGCACGAATATATGCTTTTCATGCATGTTTACGTGGTGTGCATGGGGATTCCGGAGATGGAACCCCGGTTTTGGGTCACTGGCTGTGAAGGCGACGGACTTAGGTGTCGCGTTCAGAACGTGACAGCCCGACCCGTCACGTTCTGCTTCAGAACGTGCCGTATCGAGGCGTCGCGTTCTGAAGGTGACAGTGGACCACGTCGCGTTCTGGCTTCCGATGGAAATGGTCTTGTGCTTGGTTATGTAATTATCAGATTATCCTTATTTATTGTGCATGGCAATGGTAAGCGGTGCATCGGCATTTGTGGAGTCTGAGGAACGTGATGTTCACGTGGTTTGTGTGTGCGTGGCGAGTAGTACGATGCCTACCGTGGTTACCTCTCTAGTCGATTACCCCAGGTTTTGTGTGAGCCAGGCACGTTAGAGCTCAGGGTTTGTCCCGGTACTGTGTGTACCATCGAGGTCTATGTCGTCTTCCTGGACACCCTCACTCTTGTGTAGAGTTGTACGTCCGGCTGAGGGAAAGACGATAGAGGGACAACGACTTGTGAGAGTTTGTGTTTGGTCGCTTGTAGTGCGCTCGTGGTTGGGGGTTACGGACACCAGTAGACATACTGGGCCCCAGCTAGTCCTGTTTTCCAATGCCTCACTTTAGGGAGCTCGGGCCAGAGTCCCTAAAGGTACCAGGCATGGGCCTGTGGTAGTGTGGTCCATAGGAGTGGTGTTGGTTGGTCTCCACAGTTCCTTGGTTGGTTGTGGTGTGAACAGCAGCTAGACCTTTTGTCCATGGCTGCAAGGCTGAGAGGTAGTCCTGTGTGGTTTGTCCAGGTTAGTTACTGGTGTCGCGAACCAGTCTTCGTGACCCGAGTGTGGCGTTTTCTACTTTAGCACGTACACTTGGACGAGGTTTGCCGTTTACTTATTAAAGGTTGATTTCTGTTAATAGCATGAGTTAATTGTTATTTACAGCTTTAATACCATGTGTAGCTATTTCTATAAATTGCCAAGTGTAGCTTCTTGTTACTGCACTTGTGAGTTTGGTTTTGTGCGACTTTTAGGGAGTTTCCCTACTGAGCCTGTGACTTGTGAGGCTCATCCCTACTTCTTCTAGGAGAGGGAGAGCAGGAAGCTTCTTGTCCTTAGTCTAGTTCGGAGCCGTGTCGTAGCGGAGTTGGGCCCTCACCACCACCAGTGTGATCTTTACCTTTATACTCCTCGGGGTATGCCTCAGGTTACTGTACTCTGTGTTTGACTGTAGTTGAGACCTGGCTATGTATATTTCATGTAAATATTTGTGAGATGTGCAATCTTATATATATTTGAGTTGTTTCCTTTATATTTCTACAGACTCGTGTGATTGATATCCCTTGCGAGGCTACGGCTCGATCGCGGGAGATGGAGTCGGGTCAAGCTCGTTATTAGGTTAATGGGTTTGAATGATGAGGATCTTCACATGGTAGGCAGAAGCTGGGGCTGGCGAGTAGAGGAGTGGTCGGTGTGTCCTTCTCTTAGCTTCCAGTGGCGGTGGCTTGGTTGTTGTTGTTGTGACGACGTTTCCTTATGTGTTTCCAAGTGTGTTCTCGTTGCCTTAGCATGTACGGTGGTTGTAACCTGGCCATGTCTAGCTTTCGTGGGCATTGTCAATCTTACCTCGTTGGCCGTGCTTGGTGGTTTCCGCACTGTGTGTTCTCTCAGGGTGCCTTGTGCAGGCACCCGACTACTGTTCCATAATATGTTCCTTGGTGCCGTCCATGGTAGCACCGGTGTGTGTGGTTCCCTGACCTCGTGGCATGTCCGGGGTCCTCGGTGTTTCTGCTTGTGGGCCCTCAGCCTTGCGGAGGTCTGTGGTGGCCGTGTTTGTGGTGAGACATCCTTCGCACATGGTTGCTCGGTATCGCTCGTGGTGACACCTATCTATGCCTTCCTTACCTCGTGGAGGTCTAAGATGGCGGTGCTTGTGTCGTGAGACTCTGGTCTCACGTGGTTGCTCTGGTGTCCCGTGAGCTCTTTGTCTCGGTGGGTGCATGCCGAGGGTTGCTTCCGCATCTTGTTTGACTCCGTTGGTTCTGCGGGAGTCATGTCTAGCCCGACCCTGGTTTTGGTCGTGGCGTTACTCTGTTCTGCTGCTTTGTAGTACTCTACAGTAGGTGTTTCTCGCTTTACTGCTTTCTAGAATAGTTTGCTTCCGCGTTCTTTGGAGTTCCTGCTTCTCTAGCTGGTAAGGGACTGGTTATCCCTACTGAGCCTTGTTCGCGAGGCTCACCCCCCTACTTTCTTCAGGTAGGGACTCGCTGTCGCAGGAGTTCATTGCCGGACGATTGTGGTGGCAGTTTGTTACGCTGTGCGTGCCAGCAGTGTGAGTTGTGAGCGTGAGAGCTTTTGTACTGTGTGAGTTGAGAGTTGCCTTTTTGCAAGTCCTCGGGGTATGCCCCTTAAGGATTGCACTTTTCTTTCTGTACCTGTACTTTTATTTGGGACATGTTGTACATAACTTCTTTATTAATGTACGAACGTTCTTGTTATAGTTGTTTGAATTCATTGCTTATCTCACTGGACTAAATTCTAACCCTTCCGGGACTTCGGATCCGTGGGTGGTGGCGCGACCTTCGGGGTCCCTAGTGGGGGTCTAGGAGGTCAGGTTGTTACAGTGGTATCAGTGCTCAGGGGTCCGATGAGATTTGTAATGAGTTAATAACTATGGCTGTCCCAAAGAAAGGTACTAGTACGCTGCTGGCCCGTCCATTTAGAGTTGCTGTTAGGTGTGAGCATTTGGTTCTTTATTGCAGGTGGCTACCTTTCCAATAGGGTCCAAGTATGAGTTGCAGGAGAGTGTTGCTGTTGTTGCTGGGTGCACGTGCTACGAGCGTGGTCGGCCGATTCACTCTTGTTGCGGTTGGGTTCGTCATCGGCTTGCTCATCCGTGTGGGTGTGTCGCGAAGGCTGAGAGAGCCTACGTGTGGTGTGGCCTTCACCGGTGCAGGGTTGTTGCTTTTGGACCCGGTAGAAGGTGTCCTTGCCTTGTTGGCTATCCCCATTGTTGTTGGGGTATATGCTGTGTTGGTTGTGTTTTTGGCCTCGCGTGCTTGTGCACCGTTGTGCGCTGTGCTCTGCTCAGTCGGTGTCGTTGCTCGAGCTAAGGAGGTGTTATGTGTGCCATGTTGCATCGCTGGTTGAGCGCTGCGACACTTGTCTGTGATTGTTGTCGGCCTTGTGCTGACTAGTTGTGAGCTCCGGTGAGGTGCTCTCGAAGTTCTTCTCTGTTGGTTCTGGCGGAAGTGTGGTTTCCCCAAAGCCGTGGTGTGCTTGTTTCTGGTTGCTGTTGCGTTGCCCTCTAAATGAGGTGCATTGCTTGATTGCCCTGTGTTCTGGTGAGGGTTTCCAGAACTGTTCTTTGTTGTCTTGATGAAGGCCCTTCCCAAAACTATCTCTGTGCTCGTTGGTGTCTTCCGATGTGTTATCTTTATGGTTTGGTAGTTAGTTGTTGGTTGGTTGATTTGTGCGCTCTAGTGCTGTTTTTCCAGAGTTGCTTCTGGTTGTTCTGGCGGAAGTTCCTTCCAGAACTATCTTGCCTTGTAGTTGCCTTGTTATTCGCTTCCAAGTTTTATGCTTGTACTGGAGGGACCACGTGTGTGTTCTTGTGGTTTAAGTTGTTTCCGTTTGTCCTTCCGTGCTGACGCGCTCTTGCCGACGGTTCTTTGGCGAGTGTCGTGGGTGTTCGGCTGGCTGTGCCTCTTGTGTGAGTGCTAGCCTTGTGCTGCTGTTTTTTCTCTTTCGTGTGAGGAAGAGGCCTATTGCATGCCTTCTTCCTCTGCTTTCCGTGGGTCGCTCGGGGTAGTGGTACTCTGCCATGGCATTTGGTGTCGTGTTGCGCACCATAGTGACCTTTGTGACGAAGGTCCCTCCCCTTGAGTTGTCTTGAGGTTGAGCTGGTTTCTCCCCTCGTATGTGTTGTTTCCTTGTGGCACGATGGGTCATGGTGTACCTATTGTGTCGTCCCTTACTGTGTTGGTTCCTTGTTGCCTGACTGGACGATATGGGGTAGCGTGACCTATAATTAGTGTGAAGCAGCAGCGATTTTCTTCTGTTTGGCTTGCTTGTGTAGGCATCATTCCGGTGTGTGTTTTGCTTATGCCTCAGTTGTGCTTGGAGGCACTTGTCACCGTTTGGCTTGTGGCCTCTCAGCCTATAGTGGTAGGAGCGGTGCCTTGTGTTGTGTGCTTTTAAGAGCCGATGTGGATGTTGCGCTCTTTAAGCTGCTGGCTTTCCGCATGTTCCTCTTGTGGGTCTCTGGTGAAGAGTCCCCTTCGGTTGGCCCTGTGTCGTTTCAGGCCGTTGGTGCGGTTATGTACTGCACCTTGAGCGTTTCTTTTTCTTTTTCGATGCTCCGTGTCTTTATGCCTTAAGGGTTTGGGGCTGGTGTGGCCTGTTCTACCCTTTCAGGCTTGCGGTTCCTTGGTGTGGCTTTTGGTAGGTATCTTGTGGAGAGTCCTTCTTATTAGCCTGTGTTGTTTCGGCCGCTGGTTCAACTATGTTGCATCTTGCCTAGTTTTGGTGCTTGTGATGGCACCATGTGCTCATGCTCGAGTGTTTCGATTTTGTGCTGTCTGGAGCCTTGGTGCATTGTGTTGTACCTTGGGTGGCTCCTGGTGCTTGTGATAGCACAGTGTGTTGTGTTGTGTGTCATGATCGTGAGCTTCGTGCGTCGTTTCACGAGTTTGCTCGGTGTTCGAGGCATTGAGCTTTCAGCCTCTGGGACACTTCTTGCTGGCCGGTGCCTTGTGGTTGTACCATTACCATTGTGGGGTGGCTGCTTTGCCTTGTCTAGGTAGCCCTATCGGTGGTACGCCAGGCCTTGGTCGTGGCCTGTGTCTGGGTTTTCCCTCTCGCTTGGGAGTGAGTGTGTTCAGTTGTGGTACCCTGCTTTGGTTTGGGTCCCTCAGAGGTCGATGTGTTGTTCTCGGCCTCTGCGGTTGTTTTGTTTCTCGTGCAGTTTGCCGATGTCTTGGGTTGCTTGGCTTTGTCAACCTCAAACGTCTTCCTTGGTTTTGTCTCTGCGCGCTGTGCTTGTGGAGCGTTTGGTTTAGGTTTCCGTGGCTCCACAGTTGTTGTGTGCCCTTTTCGAACCACGAGGATGATCTGGGTGAGATCTAGTGGTGTCGGCGGACATTGTCCTGCATGCCGTGGTGTTCTCCACGTGCGTGTTACCGCTTGGTTTCGGGTCGTTCTTATGAGACTCTCGTTTGGCCTTGCGGTAGGTGCTAGCTATTGCTAGTTGTGCAGAGCCTTTCAGCAGAGTCTTATGGTCAATTGAGGGCTCAGTCATGTGGTTTTTGACTGGCGGTTTTAGTTGTTCTCTAGTTGGTTTGGTGTGCGCCGCGCCTGTGGAGTTGTCGACGCCTGATTGTTTTCTCCGACCGCATTTCGCCCTTAATTTCGAGGACGAAATTGTTTTAAGTTGGTTAGATTTGTAACATCCCGAGTTTCGTCTGCCTTGGAGTTGTTCTTGGGATCGCAACGGATCGGGCTATCACGTTCCGAACGCGACGTGTTTCGTGTCGCCTTCTGGTTGAGAAGGCGACGACCCTCTTGTCGCGTTCCTGTTGTCTGTGGCTGGTGCACCACGTGTCTGCGCACATGTGTGTGAAGGCGACGTGCCAGGTGTTGCGTTCACTTGAGGCACATATATGCGTGACACGTGGTTTGGAGGTTGTCTGCCTGTCAAAAGACTTGTCAGAGCTTTTGAGAAGGCGACAAGATGCATGTCGCGTTTTGGTGAAAACGCGACGCTCTTCTTGTCGCGACCTCAGTCCCGAGGTGTAGCGTCCTTGTCGTTCCGACCCGTTAACCTAATAACGTACCTGATCCGACTCCGCCTCCAGCGATCGAGCCGAAGCCTCGCAAGGGATACCATCCACAAGTCCGTAGAAATATAAAGGAAATTGTTCAAATATATATAAGATTGCCAACCTCATAAATATTATCATGAAATATACATAGCCATTCCTCAACTGTAACCAAAACACAATTACAACAACAACCTGGGGCATACCCCGAGGTGTACAACGAAAAGGAAGTTACACTGCTGGAGGTGCAGACCCTGCTCCGCTACAGTGCGGCTCGGAACTAGACGAAGGATGAGAAGTCTCCTGCTCTCCCTCACTTGAAAGGGGTAGGGGTGAGCCTCACGAGTCACTAGTTCAGTAGGGAAACTCCCCTAGAGACCGAGCAAACCAACACTAGTAATAAAGCAGGAAGCTATGCTAACAATTTATAGAACTAGCTAGCAGGATACTAAAACTGTAAATACCACTTATCGCTTGCTGCCTAGCATAAAGCAACATTAATAAATAAATGGCAAACCACAACCAAAGTGTACGTGCTAAAGTAGGAAAACTCCACACTCGAGTCATGAAGACTTGTTCGCGACACCAGCTACTGACCCGGACAAACCACACAGGACTACCTCTCAGTCTCGCAGCCACGAACGAAAGGTCCAGCTGCCGCTCCACTAGAACAAGTCAAGGAAACTGTGGAGACCAACCAACACCACTTCTGCGGACCACACAGCCGCAAACCCATGCCTGGTACCTTTAGGGACTCTGGCCCAAGCTCCCTAAAGTGAGGCAATGGAAAACAGGACTAGTTAGGGCCCAGTACATCTACTGGTGCCATAACCCCCAACCACGAGTGCGCTACAAGCGACAAAACACAAGCTCTCACAAGTCGCTATCCTAATGCCGTCTTTCCCTCATTCGGATGTACAAATCTACACAAGAGTGAGGGTGTCCAGGAAGACGACACAAACCTCAACGGTACCCAGTACCGGGACAAACCCCAAGCACACACGTGCCTGGCTCACACAAAACCTAGGGCTCCCAACTGATGAGGTATCCACGGTAGGCGTCGTACTACTCACCACGCACACAGAAACCACGTGCATACCGCACAAGCCACGTGAAACCCTACATCAACCGTGGGAACACAACGCTAACCACACACACAACACGCTAACCGGAGCACTACAGGTGCCAACGCACCGCTACCCATTGCCATGCAACACATTTCACGATAATCAGATAGACACGCTCACATGCACATACACAAAAGTCCCCCGGTTGTGAATGCGACAGGGCCCCATGTCGCCATCTAAATGCGACACCCCGATATGTCGCATCCATAAGCTAAACGCGACGGGTCGGCCTGTCACGTTCTGAACGCGACAGGAGGGTCCGTCGCCTTCACAGGCCGGAACCCTAATCCGAGAACCCTTCGCCGGATTACCCCACAAACCCTGTAAACCAGTGTTTCCATCCATTTTACACACTTTAATGTGTGCCCTAGCATGGTATCTATTGTTTGTAAAGCTAATAACACATTGAACACGACACACACACAATCCACACATTAAAATAGGGTGGAATCTCCCTACCTTTGCGAAGAATGAGACCCACACGACGTTTCCCCCGCTCCACGCAACGTCCTCGTGACGAGAACACGCCGAAAACACCCTCAGAATGCGAAATCGCCCAGAAACCACCGCACAACACCTCCCCTGGCCGAGCAGATCTTGCAAAAGGTTTGTTCAACCAAACCTGTTTTAAAACACAGCTCGGTTGGGAACGCGACGTACACAACTGTCACGACCTGAACGTGACAGTTCTGGCCGTCGCCTTCCTACTCCTGACGCCAACAAGCCGCCCAGCATGCGACACGCGGCGCACATGCAGACGCCAACCGCCCAGCAGCGGCAACGTGTACGCGACGACCTGGGACATCATGTTCAAAATGCGACACACCCCTCTGTCGCGTTCACAGACAAAGAACAAACATGTGTTGTGGGCTCAACTTGCCAGCCCATAACGCCCCGGAAACTTGCGTAAACACCTGCTGCACATGTCATTGGCCGCACAATGGCCTCCACAACTATTATACGACGATCCGAACGGTCAATACGCTACATTACTATCACCTAAAAGAAATTTCATCCTCGAAATTTAAGACGGAAATGTAATAACAAAAACTTTTAATAAAACTAACATGTATATCACCTAAAAGAATTAAAAGCTTACTCAAACAAGTATGGATACGCTTTCATCATCTCATCTGCTAATTCCCATGTATCCTCTCCGTCCTGTCTGTTTTCCCATCTGACTTTCACTAATTCAATCTCTTTATTTCTGAGCCTCTGAGTTCTGCGGCATGTGATCTGCACTGGATACTCCGGCATTATCATGTCTGGCTTTAGATCATCTCTTTGATAACTAACCACTTGGGAGGGATCTCTGATGTACTTTCTGAGCATAGAGACATGAAACACATCATGTGCATCTGTGAAATCTGCTGGCAGATCTAACCTGTAAGTTGTTTCACCAAGTCTTTCTTTTATCTGGAATGGTCCAACATACCTCGGACTTAATTTACCTTTCTTGCTGAATCTAAGCACACCTTTGGTAGGTGAAACCTTCAAAAAGACATAATCTCCGACTTCAAACTGCAACGGCCTTCGCCTGGTATCTGCGTAACTCTTCTGGAGACTTTGTGATGTCTGAAGCTTCTCTTTAATGAATTTTACTGTCTCTGCACATTGTTGGACCAACTTTGGACCCATAACCTGTCTCTCTCCTACTTCATTCCAATTTAATGGTGTACTACACGGTCTACCATATAATGCTTCATAAGGTGTCATTCCAATACTTGTATGATAACTATTATTGTAAGCAAATTCTACTAGGCCCAAATGGCACTCCCATAGACCTCCCCAAACTAGACAACAAGCTCTTAACATGTCTTCAATTTTCTGGATTGTTCATTCTGTCTGCCCATCAGTCTGTGGATGATATATGAATTATACCTTAATTCTGTGCCGACTACTCTCTATAAACTCCTCCAAAAACCTGATGTGAACCTGGGATCTCGGTCTGAAACAATAGTGACTGGAATCCCATGCAAAGGTACTATTCTTTCCATATATAATCTAGGTAATCTATCTATGGACCATGACATGCTAACTGGCAATAACCTGCAACCTTGGTCAATCTGTCCACAAAAACCCAGATACCATTATGACCACCTGTGAACTTGGGTAAACCTACCACAAAATCCATGGCAATATCATCCCATTTCCAGTGTGGAATGGGTAACGGCTGTAACAGTCCTCCTGGCCTCTGGTGCTCTGCTTTAACTTGTTGACACACTACACATCTTGTTATAAATTCTGCAATTTTTCTTTTCATATTCGGCCACCAAAAGTGCTTCTTCATATCCTGATACATCTTAATACTGCCTGGATGAATAGTGTATCTTGACTTGTGAGCTTCTTCTAATACTTTCTGCTTGACTTCTGCATCTGCTGGTACATATAACCGACCTTTGAGTCTGACCACACTGTCATCCCCAAAAGTCACATCTTCCATTCTCACAATATCAGCTAAACTGTTATCTGTTCTTTGTGCTTCCATTATTTGCCAGTATAGGGAAGGTTCCACTGCACTGCTTGCTAGTATTGCTCGTCGTTGACTATTATGAACATACAATGAATTTTCTGTCACATTTTCATATAATTTTCATTCTCTGATCATAAGTTGATTCAAAACTACCGTTCTGCTCAGTGCATCTGCTACCACATTAGCTCTGCCTGGATGGTAAGCCAAACTGAAATCATAATCTTTCAAGTACTCCATCCACCTGCGCTGCCTTAAATTCAGATCCTTCTGAGAAAAGATATACTTTAAACTCTTATGATCAGTGAATATCTCAAATCTCTCACCATATAGACAGTGCCGCCAGATTTTCAATGCAAAAACTACTGCTGCTAACTCTAAATCATGCGTCGGATAATTTTCTTCATGCTTCTTTAGTTGTCTGGATGCATAAGCTACCACCTTACCATGCTGCATCAGCACTACTCCCAACCCTCTCCTGGATGCATCTGTGTATAGAACAAATCTGCCACTACCTGACGGAATCTCTAGTATCGGTGTTGTGGTAAGCCTTTTCTTTAATTCTGCAAAGCTGCGCCTACACACTGAGGACCATACAAAAGGTACCCCTTTCCTTGTTAATCTTGTCATCAAAGCTGCTATCTTCGAAATATCTTGAATGAACCATCTGTAATATCCTGCAAGGCCAAAAAAGCTTCTAATCTCTGACACTGACCTCGGTTTTTCCCATTTCATTACTGCTTCAACCTTGGCTGGATCAACTGCAACACCTTCACCTGATATTATATGACCCAGAAACTAAATTTCTTTTAACCAGAACTCGCATTTACTGAACTTACCACACAACTGGTGATGTCTTAATGTCTGCAATGTGATTCTTAACACTACTAGAAAAACGGGCTATACCTACAACCCAAAACTGTAGGTGTAGGCGAAAAATAGTAGGTAATGATCTTTACCTACAACTTTCCCTACGACTTGGCTCGTAGGTATAAACACCGTAGGTAAAACATATACCTACGAAGTGAAAGTCGTAGGTGTAAACTTTGTCTTTACCTACCACGTATATATGGTGTAGGTGTACACTGTGACTTTATCTACCATGTATATATTGTGTAGGTAATTTAACTAGATGCACCAGATAGGTACACCTACCAAATGATAGTTGTAGGAAAACATATACCTACCAAATTACAACTGTACATAATTTCAGAAATGTGACCTCTAGAGCCACCCATTACAAACACTCTTACATGTTCACATCCACAACTAACATTTCATACCATTCACATCCAAAACCAACATTTCATCCCGTTCACATCCATAACCAACACTTCATGTACACATTCATTCACACATCCATTCACACATCCATCCAACACATCCATTCACAAACATCCACAATTTCTCACAATTTAAATAACATCAAAAGTACATGTGAATATACATCTAAGAAAGTTTCATCACTAAGATTAAAGTTATACACATGACAAGTACTTTCCATAATTGTTCATCCAATGTATAAGACGTGTGTGCATGAATATAAGTGGAGCATCACATATAGCTAAGATGCTAATCATGATCACCAACTTGGCTCTTAAGATCCAATTGCACCTAAAATTGTAAAAAAAAAAAAAAGACAGAGAGAGACAAAGCAAAGTTAGGAAAAATTTTATCACAACATGACAAACATTTAAAGTATAAACAAGTGGAACACATACATATTCTAGAAACCATAGGATGTGGCTTCCAATAGCATCCTTCATTGTCTTCCTGTTATGGTCCTTGATAAATAGTGGAGAGTCAGGTTTGTTCGCCAACAAGACAGCAACTTCTCAAAAGTCTTGGCCAATAGATCTGTCCATCACTATTTTCGTTGGATCTGTGCTCATGACAATACCGATGGCCACTTGACTTCCATACATATCCAACAATTTAACTCGTTTTGATTTCAACTACAAGTAAAAAAATTGAGAAATGATTAATCAGGTGATGGTTATGACAGCTCAAATTTTGCAGAATCTTCAAAAACCTTCCCCAAGGATGGATTATTCCTAGCTAGAATAATCAAATAGTCATGAACAAAAGGGTTTGATTATTTCACAGAACGGAGTGCTGTAATAATTTTTTTTTTTAGAACAGCTCGAATTGACAGGAGGCTGTTTATAACCTTGAATTCTAATAAAATCTTTCACAGAACGGAGTACTGTAATAAAATCTTTCTTGGGGATTGCAGGAGGCTGTTTATAACCTTGAATTCTAATATCAAGATTTTCTTTGCTCCCAGGACTGTAACTGATCAGCCTGCCCACTTAATGGATAAGTTATATATAGACAGTATAGTATCACATTCTATTTACTGTTGAAAACTCAATTACTCAAGTATATCGGGAGATATCAAAGATATGCAAATGTAGTCACATTTGCTACTGAAAACTCACTGAATGTGCATCATGTTTAGTCACACTTGCACTTTCTTTTAGTGCCACTCCACCATCCACACTATCATTTTCCTCCTACATGTAAAATAATAAGTGGATCAGATAACAATATTATGTAAACTATAGTTATTCCAAAAAACTAGAGTTAAATAACCTGAAATTTTGAGTCTGTTCTCTCCAACTTGGCAATCCTCTCCTCAAGATCCTTAACACGGTCACCCAACATCTTATTTTCATCCTTCAAAATATCTGTAGTCCTTCCCCATAAAGTTGCAGGTGTCGGTCCAGTACCTAAACCTCGTACACGACCAGGTTTGTCTTCACCAAGCACTTGAGAATATATATCATATTTAGATGCCACCGTCTGAGAAGAGCTAGCTGAAGATTGTGATTGTTTTAAGGCCTGGATTTTCTCCTATTTGAAAACATAGCTTTGAGAAGACTCCTTTCTTTAAAATCCAATGCAGCATATTATCAAAGCCATTCAAGAACATGCTAAATAATAAGCAATCTACATATTCAATGTCGACTTGCTCTTTGCCAATTTCTATCCACATATGCCTATGAATTCAATAAAGTTAGCATCGTTATATAAGAAAAAAAAGACAATAATGGCAGCAACAAGAATAGACTCACTCCATGTATGATTGAACAATATCTGAATTCAACTTTGACTGTTTGAAAGTGTTTGTGTAAATGTCTTCAATATTTTTCAGTTTCTTTGCTTGATGTGGGTTTGACAATGGTGATGGACCCCACATGCCTTTTTCACTTTCTTCACTTTTTTGACTTGTTGTGGTGAAAGACAAACCCTTCATTTGTCTCTTTACCCTATCTCAAAAAAACAATAATGATAAATATATGTTCATATGTACCCACAAAATGTATATAAGAAGTTAGTAATACACTTACATATTCAAAAATTTCTTAACTTGTCCAAATAATATCAATAGGTTGTCTAATATCTGCACAATTTCACATCATTGTTAAGAAGAAGAGATTGGGTAAAAAAATAGTAAGAAGAAGAGGTTACATGAGTGCATAAAACATATAAAACATATATGAACATTTGTCATGCAGCATAACAGTGAACTATCATCAATGAACCCTGTCATAAAACAGAAGCCTTGCTAGTTGCTAGCCAACACATGTATGATCTAAAGGGAGAAAAATAAGAGAGAAAAAAAGAAAGGAATACATAAGAAAATTCTTTCTGCCAAAATCAGAGATAAAGTTATAAGCTGATGAAAAAGTTATTGCACACCTAAATATGCTCGGAATATTACTAAGAAAAGGTACAATAAACCTAAGGGAACCAACTAGGGACCGAGTACTCTCAGCCCAAAGTGCAGATTTTACCTGGCCCTTTTTCATCCTCCCACTAAAGAATAAAAGCTACTCACATCTCATTGATATTTCCAGGTTGATGAATTTTTTGGTTTTGCATTCTTATTGGATTATGCGAACTGCCTTGCCTCCATCAGCGGTTTCAGCATGAACCAGCCTTACATCACAGCCAGATGTCTTATTAAATAGTTAATAACATAACAATTACGCATAGGTGGCTGCTACAGAGAGAAAAATACATTCATGTGCCTAGGATGTTGGCGCCATAAAAACCTGAATATGGTGTGCATTGCCACAAATTATATCAGCATTAAAAAGATGCTAACTATAGAAAGCAGAGTTTCAACTAATGTAGGCCAACTATAGAAAGCAGAGTTTCAAGCAAAACTAGGTAAGCAAAATCCCTGCAAATCAAGTCAGTTTCCATGTATTTCAGCTACCAAGTTAAGTAAGGAAATTTGAAAGAATGGGACGGACCGGCCATTAAAATTTGGGAGCACATAACTTTAAGCTCTATGATGTCTAGTTTTCACTCTATCAATCTCAAGGAATTCAACAAATGAAGTGGAGAAAGATGGGGACAAATTGTGAGCATTCCCCGTCCTAGAAATGACAAAAGACTTAAGTTTGAATGCTCTTCAATCACCATCATTCACTCACATGGAATCAAACAATTGTGAACTTCCTAGAGAAGCCAAGAGACCAAGCAGTGCCACACAGAGAAGGCCGTCTAACTTAAATTTCCACACAAAAAGGTCGAAAACAGTGAGAGAACACAGGAAGCATTCAAATGTTCCTGATCCAAATACAAGTGTTCACAGCTTTTACTCACATTTGATCCATCCACTGTTACCTGTGTGGACCTGCAAATGAACACCAGAGCACTTCTTGTACATAAGGAGATAAAACACAACAACATCTAATGTCTTTATCTTCCCAAAAAGTAGTGCCTTCCCAGCTCAGGATGAAATTAGATGAGGAAGAAATCTTTCCAACCTTCCAATCTCTAGCCAGTTCTTCCTCCTTTTCAGGAAAAGAAACGCCGGCACATTGTTCACCATGCAATTGAACTGGTGGTTAAACAAGACTTCTTGGAATTAGTTTCCTCCATCTTCTGTTTAGCACCCACCACTGGTAGTGCTGTTGAATAGAGGAAGAAAGTCTAAAACAGACTTGATGTAGCTCGCACAGTCTGCATCTAAGGGCATTGCAGTTGCTTTCTTCAGTCAGATCTACCTTAAAACCATGTATTATGGAGATGAATGTGGGAGGATTATAGCATAGCTGATTGAAATAGTACACGTCTATCTAATTGAAGTAGTACATGGGAAATATAAAGCCAAAATTACACTATAATTCAAAATTATAATGATAATCATTTGGTTTGCCTTTCCATGTATTTCGGCTACCAGGTTAATCAGGGAAATTTGAAAGAATGGGACAGACTGGCCATTAAAATTTTCAGTTATCACTCAGTTTGCATCCGCCGTTAATTTCGACCTCCAGATGCCCCTCATATCACTAACGTCCTCCAATGGAGACATCGAGTCCGCAGCTCCTGTCAGCAATTAGTTGCCCGGGGGGCTCCAGGCAGTGCTCCTCGACGGCGTCAAAACCAACCTCCTCAAGCTCATCCTCGTCGGCCACAGCAAGGGCGGCCATTCGGCCTTCGCCCTAGCACTAAAGTCGTACTCCAAGACCACTCTGGACTTCTCTGTGCTAGTGGAGATCGACCCCGTCTCCTGCAGCGAAAGCCCCACAGGCCTCATGGTCCAGATCTCGCCTAAGTTCCTAACCTACGAGCACAACTATCTTGGGGATCGGAAGTAGGAGGGGAGGAGGATGAGAAAGAAGAGGAAGAGATCATGTATCTCACCGTGCCGGGCATGTCGCCGCTGCGTACGCCGCCACCGCAAGCCACGCGTTGTCGTCGTCCGGTGCGGAGAAAAGCGGACGTCGTCGCCGTCCGCAAGCCACGCGCTGTCGTCGGCTCCTCCCCTCCTGTAGCTTCCGAGTGCGAACCCTGGCCTCCCCCTTTCTCACGGCGCACAGGGAGGTATAGTTTGCAAAGAAACCAACGGGAATGGGGTATAGGGTTTACGGTTTGGGTGAGATAAATATATATTTATTAATATAATATTTATCAAATGGTGTAGGTATAGAAGTCTATATACTTACGAGATATTATTCTGTAGGTATTTGTCCCTTAAGTTTTGGCGTCGCTAGAAATTTTGAGGGCGGGGGAAGAAAATTTGGGGGATCAATTACTTATACCTACTATTAATATTTAAGGTTAGTAAATTTATGTTTATAACGTAGGTAAATCTTTTTTATACCTACAATTAGTCTAAGCGTAGGTAAGTGTCGGAGGTAAAACCCATTTTTCTAGTAGTGTAAGTGTGTTGCATGTTCCTCCTCTGACGCCGAATACACTAGAATATCATCAATGAAAACCACGATAAACTGATCCAGATACGGGTGAAATATCCTATTCATCAAATTCATGAAGGCTACTGGCGCATTTGTCAAGCCAAATGGCATAACAACAAACTCATAATGTTCATATCTAGTCCTGAAAACTGCCTTATCAATGTCTTCCTCCTTCATCCGCAACTGATGATATCCTAACCTCAAATCTATCTTGGAAAACACCTTAGCTGACTGAAGCTGATCAAACAGATCATCTATTATGGGGAGTGGATACTTATTCTTGATTGTGACCTTGTTCAGCTGCCTGTAATCAATGCACATTCTCAGATTGCCATCTTTCTTTCTAACAAATAATACTGGTGCTCCCCATGGCGAGTGATTGGGTCTGATAAAACCTTTCTCTAATAGTTTCTGCAATTGTTTCTTCAATTCTTTCAACTCTGCCGGTACCATTCTGTATGGTGCCTTTGATATCGGCATACTACCAGGTTACAACTCAACTATAAAGTCCACCTCTCTATGTGGAGCTAACCCTGGAAAATCTTCTGGGAACACATCTGCAAACTCTCTAACCACTGGCACTGAGGCAAGGTACGCTACACACCCAACATTAATCAATCTCCTAGCTCTAAGTGTAGAAATAATAAGCTTAGGTGTGTAAAAAGGCATACCCTAAAACTCAAATACTGCTCCACCTGGCCTGCAAAACTTCACTCTCTTCTTCCTACAATCTACCATCGCCCCATAGGCTTCCAACCAATCCATTCCCAAAATCATATCATAATCCTTCAACGCCAAAGCATACAACCTTGTTGGTCACTGATTCCCTTGAATTACTATTGGAACCTCATCTAAGAAACATGAGGTGAGCATGTAACCTCCTGAGGGAATCTCTACAACCAACTCACACTGTCTCTCCTCTAATGGATGTATCATGCTATCTATAAAATCTTTGGAAATAAACGAATGGGAAGCACCCGGATCTATCAACACTCTAGCAGAAAAGTCAAAAAGCGGTAATATACCTTCAATGAGATTGGATGCCTCCGCCTGAGCTCTGGTAACTGCCATCACTCGACCTCGACCACCTCTCTGGTACTGTGTACCTCTACCTCACTCTGCTGGTTGCTAGTAAGGTTGCTGCTGCTGCTGAGTCCTCTGTCGTAACTATATTCCCGAGGAAGTGTACAATTTCTTGCTAGATGCCATGGCTGCCCACAATTATAACACCTGAAGCTTAGAAAAGCCGCGGGCTGCCCTATCGTGCTCTGCTGTGACTCCTCTGGAGCCGGTGGCCTGTAACCATGACCCTGCTGAAAACCACCCTGCTGGAAACCCTGTTGTCTGCCTCCACCTCGACCTCCTCCTCGAAAGAACTTCTTTATCTGCTTACCCCACTTTGCAAATCCTGACGATGATGAAACTCCTGAGGGTGCCTTACCCTTGCTGATGCCAGTAGACTACTGGGGAAGCCAAAAACTACATGATCCACTTGTCTGTGATTGTCCCTGTCTTGCTCGAATAGTCCTTTCTAATATTGCAGCTCTGTGCGCTGCCTCCTCCACCGTCCTGCACATAAGAAGAATCACTGCATCCTGCAACTCTGCTCTCAAACCTCTAATGAAATATTTCACCATCATGGTATTATCTGTCACCACGTATGGAGCATATCTGCTTATTGCCATAAATCTCATATGATATTCTAACACCGACAAGTTTCCTTGCTGTAAAGTCCGGAACTGCTCTCTCTTCGCCTGCTGAATTTGAACTGGAAAGAAAGTGTCATTGAAGACCGTCAAAAACTCATGCCAGGTAATAGTATCATCTGGCCTTCCTGAAAACACCATCTGCATCTTTAATCTCCACCATTCCTATGCAAAACCTCGCAACCGATAGGTGGCAAGAATCACCCTATCTGTCTGTGAACACCTCATTGTCACGAACACCCTCTCTATCTCATGTACCCAGTGCTCCGCCATGTCGGGATTGGGGCCTCCTGAAAACGTAGGGGGCTGCAACCTCAGAAACCTCTCCACAAGTGTCGTAGACTCCTCTGCACTAACTGATCGTACTGGTGATGTTGGGGGTATGGGTGCAAAGGGTGGTACCCCAACTCCATGTGGTGGAACTAGCGCCACTGGTACTGCTGGTACTACCTCCTCTACAATCGGTGGTACTGCAACCTCTGGTTGTACCAGTGGCTGCTGGTCCATCCTCATCCATATGTCTGTAAGGTTTTCCCATATTCTTTCTATCATTCGCTGCGTAGCATCCTCTCTCGACTCATCTCCACCTCCTCCCCAATCTCATCTGTCTGCCATTTCTGATCCTATATAAACAATATTCAAACCACATGCATACACTAATCAATACAAAAACTAGGGTCTACTTCCAGTAGTAAGCTAAAGTGGAGGATAGGCTATGCAATTTCCGATTCCTTTATATCCACACGGACCTTGCTCTGATACCAACTGTAGCGTCCTCGTCGTTCAGACCCGTTAACCTAATAACGTGCTCGACCCGACTCCGCCTCCCGCGATCGAGCTGAAGCCTCGCAAGGGATACCATCCACAAGTCCGTAGAAATATAAAGGAAATTGTTCAAATATATATAAGATTGTCAACCTCATAAATATTTACATGAAATATACATAGCCATTTCTCAACTGTAACCAAAACACAATTACAACAACAACATGGGGCATACCCCGAGGTGTACAACGAAAAGGAAGTTACACTGCTGGAGGTGCAGACCCTGCTCTGCTATAGTGTGGCTCGGAACTAGATGAAGGATGAGAAGTCTCCTGCTCTCCCTCACCTGAAAGAGGTAGGGGTGAGCCTCACAAGTCACTGGCTCAGTAGGGAAACTCCCCTAGAGTAGAGACCGAGCAAACCAACACTAGTAATAAAGCAGGAAGCTACGCTAACAATTTATAGAACTAGCGAGTAGGATACTAAAACTGTAAATATCACTTATCGCTTGCCGCCTAGCATAAAGCAACATTAATAAATAAATGGAAAACCACAACCAGGTGTACGTGCTAAAGTAGGAAAACTCCACACTCAAGTCACGAAGACTTGTTTGCGACACCAGCTACTGACCCGGACAAACCACACAGGACTACCTCTCAGTCTCGTAGCCACGGATGAAAGGTCCAGCTGTCGCTCCACTAGAACAAGTCAAGGAAACTGTGGAGACTAACCAACACCACTCCTGCGGACCACATAGCCGCAGGCCCATGCATGGCACCTTTAGAGACTCTGGCCTGAGCTCCCTAAAGTGTGGCACTAGAAAACAGGACTAGCTGGGGCCCAGTACGTCTACTGGTGTCCGTAACCCCCAACCACGAGCCCGCTACAAACGACAAAACACAAGCTCTCATAAGTCGCTATCCCACTGCCGCATTTCCCTCAGCCGGACGTACAACTCTACACAAGAGTGAGGGTGTCCAGGAAGACGACATAGACCTCGACGGTACCCAGTATCGGGACAAACCCCGAGCACACACGTGCCTGGCTCACACAAAACCTGGGGCTCCCAACTGAAGAGGTATCCACAGTAGGCGTCGTACTACTCGCCACGCACACACAAACCACGTGCACACCACACAAGCCACGTGAAACACACAACACGCTCCCTGGAGCGCTACAGGTGCCAACGCACCGCTACCCATTGCCATGCAACATAATTCACGATAATCGGATAGACACGCTCACATGCACATACACAAAAGTCTCTCAGCTGTGAACGTAACAGGGCCCCATGTCGCCATCTAAACGCGACACCCCGATATGTCGCATCCATAAGCTGAACGCGACGAGTCAGCCTGTCGCATTCTGAACGCGACAGGAGGATCCGTCGCCTTCACAGGCGGGAACCCTAATCCCGGAACCCTTCGCCGGATTACCCCCACAAACCCTGTAAACCGGTGTTTCCATCCATTTTTCATGCTTTAATGTGTGCCCTAGCATGGTATCTACTGTTTGTAAAGCTAATAACACATTGAACATGACACACACACAATCCACACATTAAAACAGGGTGGAATCTCCCTACCTTCGTGAAGAACGAGACCCACACGATGTTTCCCCCGCTCCACGCAACGTCCTCGCGACGAGAACATGCTGAAAACACCTTCAGAATGCAAAATCGCCTAGAAACCACCGCACAGCACCTCCCCTGGCCGAGTAGAGCTTGCAAAAGCTCTGTTCAGCCAAACCTGTTTAAAACACAGCTCGGTTGGGAACACGACATACACAACTATCGCGACCTGAACGCGACGGTTCTGGTCATCGCCTTCCTACTCCTGACGCCAGCAAGCCGCCCAGTGTACGACACACGGCGCGCATGCAGACGCCAACCGCCCAGCAGTGGCAACGTAACGCGACTACCTGAGCCGTCGCGTTCAAAATGCGACGCACCCCTCTGTCGCGTTCACAGATAGAGAACAAACATGCATTTTGGGCCCAACCTGCCGGCCCACAACGCCCCAGAAACCTGCGTAAACACCTGCTGCACATGTCATTGGCTACACAATGGCCTCCACAACTATTATAAGATGATACGAATAGTCAATACGCTACACAAGGTCTTAAGGTTGGCAGGAATCCCTTTCTTCTTCTTTCTTCTCCTTTCTCCCTTCCCTTCTCCTCTTCGTGGTGGGGGAGCTTCCCCTCTCCTTTCTCAGGCGGTTTGGGCATGGAGGTGCCAGCGTGCTCGTGGCGGAGCGTTGGAGCGGCGTGGAGCGAGGAGGAGGCGGCCAATCCGACATGAAGGACCCCAACGGGTCTAGATATTCATTTCTCTGTAGGGATCTCTAGCTCTCTCTTACTGTCTTGAGAAGATGGAGTTTGTTTTGGGCTATCCTCCCTGTGCTCGAGGTTTGCTTGTGGTTTAGCACGGAAGAAAGCTTTCTGATGGTGCTCCCTCTTGTGTGGTGGATTAGTTCTTGTGGTTTCTGGGTGAGGAGAGGTGGCATTGTTGCCCCTCGAGCCATTTTCAGTTCCACTCTAGGTGTGCTCTTCTTCCTCCCCTCTTTGGTGGTTGTATTGTAGCTTGGGGGACCGTGGTTTGGCCCTCATTCGTGGTTTGGGCTTTTGTCTGAGGTCGCGACAAGTTAGCTGTCGCGACACCAGTTAGAAGGTGACGTGCAACCTGTCGCGTTCTGATGGCGACAGGTTGGCCGTCCCGTTCCCCTTTGCCATTCTGTTTCCCCATTTCCAGTCTTGGTGGGGTGGCTCATGCCCAAGTTGGTTAGAGGGAGGTCTCCCCGACTTGGCACGGGGCCTGTCTTTCTATTGGGTGGCTTGCCATCTTGGTTCCTTTGGGTGTGGGCCTTGGGATGGTTCTGCCCTAAGGGTCCTGCCTTCAGATGAGGAATGCGACGGGTCGATACGTCGCGTTCTGAATCTGAAGGCGACACCTTCCTGGTCACATTTTGGTCGTGACAGATCCCTTCTTGCGTTCTAGTGTCTTCGGGTCGTGACGGTTTGCTTGTCGCCTTCTGGCTTTGGTGGTGTTTGGCTGCGGGTCTTCTAGCCTGTTGGGGTTCAGCCTTCTGATGTTGAACGCGACGAGTCGATACATCATGTTTAGATCAGATGGCAGCACCCCGGTCGTCGCGACCTAGTTCCAACGGGTTGGTCGTCGTCTTCTGGTTCAGAAGGCGACGCCCCTGTGGTCGCGTTCTTGTTGCAGAGTTTTTGGCCGTGGTATGTGTGCCAAGGTTGGCCGACAGTCCTCTTGGGTGTTTCGAGAGGGTTGTCATGCGTGCCTATGCCTTCTGGGCTTGCGTTGGTTACGAGCTAGCAGTGTCGTTTGCTTGTTGTGGTTGCCCCGCCTGTTCTCAGTTCGCCCGGTGCTTGGCACTCGAGGGCTTGTCCGTTGTAGAGGTTTCACCATTACCTAGACCCCCAGTCCCCGCGCCCGTTGAGGGAGTTCTCCAGGCGGCGAGCGAGCTCGAGTTACAGACTATGGTAGTAGAGGGGAAAACGTTGGTGGACAGCAGTGTAGAGTTGTTTGCAGAGCTCTCTTAGTTGAGTCTGGGACGCCGAGGTGTTTTGGTTGGTCTTCCAGTGCATATCAGCTAGTCCTTCTCACTACCTCTCTCGGCGTTGGTTCCGGAGCCACGTCATGGTGTCAGGCATGGGGCTGCAGCTCGACTGGGCTGCGATTGTTCGTTGTGGTGTCCTCTTTGGTGGCTCATTGGTCTCACTCTTCTGGGGAGGTGGTAGGCAAGAGCCAGTGGCTGGCGAGCAAAGGAGTGGTCGGTGTGTCCTCCTCTTAGCTTTTTTTTTTTTTTTTCAGAAAAAAAGGTCCTTAGGGTCAGCAACCAGGAGGGTGCACCCTACTCCCGGGAGCAGAGCAAAACCACCCCACCAGTGCGATCACCTGGGCCTGGATTATAACATAAAATTTGAAGATACAGAGCATGGGGAAACCCCTAGAAAACGGGCCGTAGGGAAGGGACCCCAGACCGGTCCATAGTAAGAGGACCTTTTCAAGAAGGAGGAAGAGAACTAGCTGAAAAATAAAGAACATTAGACTGGGACAAACAGCCAACATTAGCCAATGCATCAACCAGCTGATTAGCTTATCTGTAAGTATGCTTAATATTGATGTCAAAAGTCTGAATAATGGACAAAGCATCTCTCCACCAATGTAAGCACTTCCAGGATGGCACTTTCATGCTGCTAATAGAGTTGACGAGAGTGAGAGAATCAGATCTGATTTCAGCCAAATGAAAACCGTGTTCTAGAGCCAGTCGAAGACCATCGCACAAGGAGCGAGACTCAGCAACGAGACTGGAACCAAACCCATAGAAGTGAGCAAAAGCAAACAAAAGATTGCCATTACAATCCCTCACACAACCACCACCCCATAAGTGCTGCCTTTACTAGCAGCATCAACATTAAGGACAAGACCCTTAGAAGGCGGAATCCACCGAATCATCTTGAAGGAGACATGTTTGATATTCAGAGAGAAACCAAGGGAATAGATGTCCTGCAATTTCTGGCCAGGAGAAACCACTCTAAAATTAGCAGCATCAAGTGACAAAGAGATCATAAAGTTGATATTGTGAGTTATCCTATGAAAGGATAACATCTTGCCCTCAAACCTCAAAGAACACCTGGCCCTCCAAATCTCCCACAGGATGAGCATAGTAGAGTAGAGATTAATGAAACCATGAGGAGTACTGGGATTACTTTGGCACAAAACCTGCCAGAACCGACTGGTGATGTTAGCATGAGGACTCAACTGTAGATTAAGATTAGAAGAAGCCCACCGCCAGAGCTTAGATGCCAGATCGCTGGAGATAAAAAGGTGATTCAGGTCTTCACAGGAAGGTTCAGAACAGCAGGAGCACCGAGACACAATGGGAACGCCTTGATCAGATATGCGGGAGTCAACAGGAACAGCTCTATATAACAATTTCCAAGCAAAGATGGCAGACCGCCTATAGAAAGCTGGATGCCACAGACGCGCCAGCTGCATTCTTCTCACGCCATGCATGGCAAGCAGGTCATAGGCAGACGAGGTAGAAAACATACCGTCATTAGAAGCAGTCCAGACACACCGATCATCTTGATTAATTAACCGAAGATCTTTAAGGAGAGAAGGACTGGGGAGGAGGCAGCGAACAGGGTGGTTGGCATTAAGAAGAACCTCACGAACAGTAGAAGCAGGCCCAGCGTAGGGGCCAGTCAAAATATCATTCAGACAGGATTGCCCAAGCCAAATATCTTTAAGGAAATCAACAGACCGACCATCACCAATAATCCATCTAGAGTTGTTTATGATAGTAGAATGAGCAGTCCAGAACACCACTTTGGACATACCATGAAGAATAGAAGACTGAAAAGGCTTGCCCACGTCCACCTTAAATCAGGCCCTGGCATAAGAAGCCCACAGAGAAGAGCCATAATAGACATTCCATATTGTTTTTTATGCTAAAGCTATAACTGAGTATGCCAAAGAGATTTGACCTGAAGACCACCCTCAACAAAGGGGCGGTTAATAGTATCCTAAGAAACCCAGTGCTTGCGATGAACACCATTCGTCCCACTCCAAAAGAAATTGGCACAGGCCTTCTCAATATAAGTAATGACAGTCTTAGGGATAGTTATTGCAGCAGCAGTATAGATAGGAATCGCATTGAGGACAGCCTTGATAAGAGTCAATCTCCCAGCTTGAGAAAGGAACTTTGATTTCCAAGAGTTGAGCTTCATATTTATGTTGTCAATGAGGTACTTGAAGTCAGCAACTCTAGGCCTACCTTGCCTGAGAGGCACCCCCAGATAGCGAACAACACCAATATGATGTTTAAAACCAGTTGTGGAGGAGATCTTGCGAGCCAAAGAAGGTGGCGCCTTGCTGGATAAGATGAACGTGCTCTTCTCAACATTAATCTTCTGCCCTGAACCAAGCTCATACATCCGAATAAAGTTAAGCAGCTTGAGAATATTGGATTTCTGACCATTAAGAAACACTAAAGTATCATCAGCAAACAACAAGTGAGAGATCATCAGACAGCTTCTGGGGCCAGAGAAGGGGCGAATATGATTAATAGAAGCCAGGTGCCGAAGACCCTACTAAGTGCCTCCTTCATAAGGATGAAGAGGGTAGGAGCTAGGGGGTCCCCTTGACGAAGACCCCTGGAGGATTTGAAGTAGCCCACCGACGAGCCATTGAAGAGAACAGAGAACCAACAGTTAGAAACCAACATACCAATAAGAGAGATGAACCGGCTTGAGAAACCAAATTTACGGAGCACATCAAACATGAAGTCCCACTCAACCCGGTCATAGGCCTTCATCATGTCAAGCTTGAAGATAATATTATGACCCCGAACCTTCCTACTGAGATCTTGGAAAAGCTGGTTGGAGAGAGAAATATTGTCCATGATATTTCTTCCTTTAACAAAAGCACCCTGCTCCTCAGAAATAATATGCGGTAAGATGATGGCAAGCCGATCACAGAGAATCTTGGAAACCACTTTGTAACAAAAATTGCAAAGGCTAATCGGCCTAAAATCACTAAATGAAGAAGGGTGCAAGACCTTCGGGATAATAGCAATCAAGGAGGAGCAGACTCCCCTAGGGAGAGGGAACCCCATAAAGAAGCTGGTAACCGCTGTATGGACATCCTTTGAGACAATATCCCAACAGCTCTTGAAGAAAGAACCAGTGAAGCCATCTGGCCCAGGCGCTCCATCCTCATTCATATTCCACACCACCTGCTTAACTTCATCCTCAGAAGGAATCTTAGTTAAAGAAATATTTTGCTCGTCAGAAATCAAGAAAGGAATATTATGGAGGAGAGAAGGATCCACCGTGTGACACTCAGAAGTAAGCAAGGATTGAAAGAAATTAACAGCCTCAGAAGAAAGAGTGCTTTGGTCATCACACCAGACATTATTAATTTCAGACGGTGAATAAAGTTCCTTCTCCTATTCCAAGAACCATAGCATGATAGAAAGCCGTATTTTTATCCCCATTATTTAGCCACTGAATCCTGGCTTTCTGGGCCTAGAAAATCTCCTTGCAAAGAAGGGCATGCCGCAGAGAAGCATTTGCACTCTTCAGATCAGCTCTGTTAATGGCAGAAGGATTAGCATCAAATAATTTTTGTATGACCTCAACCTTTGCTTCAGCTTGACAAATTAAATCATCCAAATTACCAAAAACTGTAGAGTTCCACTTTCTGAGAGAGCATTTAAGCACCTAAAGCTTAAGTTGCAAGTTGACAAAAGGATTATGGGATGTAGCAATTACGTTGTTCCACACATCCGCCACAGTTGGAAGGAAATTTTCATGGGTAATCCACATTTTCTGGAATATAAAGCGGGAAACAAAGGGACCATGGTGAACAACATTCATAAGGAGAGGGGCATGGTCGGAAGGACCTCTGGCCAGGTGCTTAACACTGAAGCCAGGAAAACAAACATTCCACTGAGGGGAAACTAAAACACGATCCAACCTTGCTTTGATGGCAGCGAGACCAGTCCTATTATTCGACCAAGTGTAGGCCTGACCGCTATACCCGGCGTCCAGTAGACCAGCTGCAGAACAGAAGGAATTAAACTCAATCATGGAGGTGTGGCTAGGTGTGGAACCACCTAGTTTTTCTGAAGGGTTACACACACAGTTAAAGTCTCCTCCCACCATCCAGGGCAAAGAAGAGCTAGAGCTCACACCCAGGAGACTATCAAAAAGGACACGCCGCCGCCCCACGTCACACGCAGCATAAATTGCAGAGATCATACACACTTGACGATTTCCAGAAAAAAATACAAGCAGCGATAGATTGATCAGAGCAATTAATAACCTGCAAGTCAACAGAAGTAGACCAGAAAAGCCAGATTTTAGAATCATCACCCTCATTACCGGCATAAGCATCCATGTTAAGGTAGCGGCAGATTCTACCGGCCCTAGAGAGAGGAATCTTCGGTTCAAACACAGCAACAATGTGTAGTCTATGCTTATTAATGAGGTGCTTCAGGGATCTCCTAGAGGCCAAATAAGAAAGGCCTCTAATATTCCAAAATAAAGCGGAATAATTCATGAGGAACTATACCAAGGTGTGGCTCCACCGCCTTAGCTTTGGATCTAGTAGTGACACCGCCGCAGGAGCAACAACAATTCCTTCCTTGTTAATATGAACACTTGCCATAAGAACGTTTTCAGCAGAGGCAAGTAGCGTGGCTGGGATCTTCACGTGATCCAGTTTAGGAACCAAAACAGAATCCGCACTGATTGACCTGCCCTTGAGTAACTGTGACCTTCCTTGAATATCCTGCGATTGTCCTTCCCCCAGACCAAGAGATTCACTTCCTAAATCAGGTAAAGCCTTCACGGTCGTGATCGTCTCCGGCATGTTCCCCGCCGGCGACAGCGCCGGGGGCAAAAAGAGACGAGGAGACTCGGTGGCAGCATGAGAGGATGAGGGCTCGTTACCACAGCCATGCACGTCGTCTACCAGTGCCTGATCAAGACTTTCATTGCCATGCACGTCGACGTTCACCGGTTCCTGAACAAAGCCAACATTAACACCGGACTTAATATTAGTATCATGCATAACGTTAACCGGCTCCAGAAGTAAGCTTCCTCCCCGGCTAGCCTCCTGCATGGAATTGGAGGGATCATCTGGGACAGGCCTCACGTCCTCCGCCAAAGGACCAATGACGTAAACAGGTTCTGTAGCATGCACAGTTCCATTAGGATCCTCATCAGCGTCAGCCATAGCATCAAGATTGCTCGCCAGTCTCTCAAAAACATTACTAACTGGAATGGCACTGTTTAGATGATTAGGAATGACCCGCTTGGTAAGAGCACCTTTTTTTTGCACCACACGCCATTCTTGATCAACATTTTTCCCATTTGGCACCCGGGGAGGAATCGTGGGCTGCTGTGGAGCCAGAGTCTAAGCACCATCCTTGATGTTCCTTTTACACACCTCCTGAGAATGACCCAGCTTACGACATAAGTTGCAGATAGGAGGAACCCTGTGAAACCTGACTGGTTTCCAGTAACCTTTCTCACCCTGACCAATCCAAATTCGATCAGGCAGAGGCCTGGCTATGTCCACATCAACACACACTAGGGCTTCAGCAGTTTGAGTCCAAGCGATGGTAGAATCATGAATGCGGAGAACCTCTCCAAAGTTGCCGGCAATGCACCTTAGGTAATCCTCGTTGTACAAGTTAACAGGGAGGCCAGGGAGGCCCACCCAGATGGGGATAAGGGTGGGATCAGCAGAGAAATCAAAGTCACTGGCCCATCGGAAGAACCTAAAGAGATAACCTTTAAGATACAAACTCTTGCGAACCAACACCTTCAGGAAATCCTCCTCATCAAAGAAACGAAATAACAGGTGCCTAGGATTCATAACACTAACAATACACTCCCCTTTAAGTGTGAGCCTCTGAGAAAGACAACTCTTAATATCAGGAATTGAGGGCCCACCATATGAGCACTTGGCCACAATAGCAAGCTTGAGAGGTTCTTCCGATTTCCTGGCTTCTTCTTTGGTGTGTGTCCTCCTCTTAGCTACCAGTGGCGGTGGCTTGGTTGCTATTGTTGTGACGACGTTTCCTTCCGTGTTTCCAAGTGTGTTCTTGTTGCCCTAGCATGCACGGTGATTGTAACCTGGCCGTGTCTAGCTTCCGTGGGCATTGTCGGTCTTGCCCCGTTGGCCGTGCTTGGTGGTTTCCGCACTATGTGTTCTCTCGGGGTGCCTTGTGTAGGCACCCGACTATTGTTCCGTAATCTGTTCCTTGGTGCCATCTGTGGTAGCACCGGCGTGTGTGGTTCCCTAACCTCATGGCGTGTCCGGGGTTCAGGGTGTTTCTGCTTGTGGGCCCTTGGCCTTGTGGAGGTATGTGGTGGCCGTGTTTGTGGTGAGACGTCCTTATCACGTGGCTGGTCGGTGTCACTCGTGGTGACACCTGTCTATGCCTTCCTTACCTCATGGAGGTCTGAGATGGCAGTGCTTTTGTCCTGAGACTCTGGTCTCACGTGGTTGCTCTGGTGTCCCGTGAGCTCTTTGTCTCCACAGGTGAGTGTCGATGGTTGCTTCCGCATCTTGTCTGACTCCGCTGGTTCTGCAAAAGTCGTGTCTGGCCCGATCCTGGTTGTTGGTCATGGCGTTACTCTATTCCACTGCTTTGTAGTACTCTGCAGTAGGTGTCTCTCGCTTTACTGCTTTCTAGAGTAGCTTGCTTCCGCGTTCTTTGGAGTTCCTGCTTCTCTGGCTGGTAAGGGAGTGGTTATCCTTACTGAGCCTTGTTCGCGAGGCTCACCCCCCCCTACTTTCTTCAGGTAGGGACTCGCTGTCGCAAGAGTTCATTGTCGGACCGTTGTGGTGGTAGTTTGTTACGCCGTGCATTGCCAGTAGTGTGAGTTGTGAGCGTGAGAGCTCTTGTACTGTGTGAGTTGAGAGTTGCCTTTTTGCAAGTCCTTGGGGTATACTCCTTAAGGATTGCACTTTTCTTTCTGTACCTATACTTTTATTTGGGACATGTTGTATATAACTTCTTCATTAATGTACGAACTTTCTTGTTATAGTTATTTGAATTCATTGCTTATCTCACTGGACTAAATTCTAACCCTTCCAGGTCTTCGGATCCGTAGGTGGCGGTGCGACCTTTGGGGTCCCTGGAGGGGGTCCGGGAGGTCGGGTCGTTACATCGACTGTCGACAGGCGCAGGCCATCTATCGACAGCTACTGAGTAAGTTTGTCCAGAAAGGGATATTGACATTAATTAGTTCAGAATGAGTGTTCATAATAAATTTTAAGAATGAGAACTGTGAGATACACTCATTACAAAGTGTCATACATAATAGTATTAACATATTTCATTTGACACAATGGTTTGGAGATAATAGTCCGAGAATCTTGATTAATGTAGCATATAGAAGACACCTTACAAAAGCAAATGATTATAAGATAACCCATTGAATAAAAGCTTTGAAGAGTTGCTTATGTCTTGGTGGTGTGATGTTCAGTTGATGCTTGAAATTAATATTCAAGTTAGCATTTGACAAGAAACATGAGTTTTGATCTTAATTAAATTCATAGAGGCTACACTCTATTTTAGTTTTGCATGGACGTTCATGTTTCTTTGGGGTAAGTGGTAATTCAGTTTATATACACCTTTTGACATGAAGGTAGATATTTGTGATGCCCTTACCCCCAATTACTCAGTGCAGTTAACCATCATACCATCTTACAAAGTTGACAGTTTGACTTTTTGACACGAAGATAGACATTTGTGATGCCAATGTCCCCAGTTTCTCAGTATGTGACCTATCATTGCTCTGTCTTTTCCCCCTTTTTTATTTATTTTTATTGTTAAAGAAATAGGTAGCTTTTCTCCTCTTTTCATTGAAACATCAAGTTCAAGGAATGTTTGAGGTCAAAATCCAATTGAGAATATATAGTAAGTTCAAGAGTCTTCTTACTTGCCAAACCATTTCAGAAATAAGAGCATCCACAAGGATGTTATTCAATAGAGTCATTTTAAAGCCATTAGATTTGTTTAGTGTGTTCTAGATGATACAACTTAGACTCAGTCACAGAGTATTATTTCAAAATTATTGTGATTAAGTCAATGTCGTTTCTACTATGTGAGTATGAAAGGTTGTAATTAAGCATAAGTTCCCAATTCTCCCCCTTTAATAAGATAATGAACACTTGCAATCAGATTGGAACTCAATTGAGGGGAACTCAAAAGAATGCAGTGTCTGTCGACAGGTCAAGTGTGTCTGTCGACAGGCACTGAGAAACAGTAAGAAGGCAATGCTGGATGTTGGGATTTGTCGACAGCATGCTTCATACCTGTTGACAACAGCTGAAATTACAGACTTGAAGCTTTTGAACAAGGCTCATTTGTTAGCCAGCTGAATGGGATATGTTGACAAGATTCAGTGTAGACAAGATTGATATGAAAGAGTGTCCCTCAAGCATTTCACTCAAAAAAAATCTTTTTGACTTACTCCCCCATAATGTATGCATGTTATTAAAATGGGCATTCAAGCAATTCAGAGATGTTCATGTCAAGTTGTTTACACAAAGAGAGTACAGACATGATCAAGCAACACCAACATGCTATTCATTTGAAGAAAGAAACTTGCAAAGACTGAAAGAGGCCAATTGAAATTATTTTTGAGATTTTATTTTTCTTGATGACATTTATGTAAAAGAAGACTATTGATACTTGACGGAGAATTTTTATTACGCATAATGATAGTTTCCGGACAAGCCTGACTTGTCCTTCCACATTTCACCATTTTATATACCACATAGTCACAACACAGAAGGTCAATTATTCCTGAATTTAGCATGAGATCATTGAAGTTTTCATAAGCCTAGTTCCCTTCTCAGTGATGTAAACCTGTCTTCTGCCAATGGTTTTGTAAATATATCAGCCACTTATTTTTTAGTTGGAATGAAGTAAGTTCCAGGTTCTTGTTGGCAACCTCATCTCTCAAGAAATGATGTCTTATTTCAATGTGTTTTGTTCTAGAGTGTTGAATTGGATTTTTTGAAAGATTGATGGCACTAGTGTTTCTAGAGTGTTGATCCACAACACCTGAGCTGCATAGCTCCCTGCAGCAACATATTCTACTTCTGTAATGGAAAGTGCAACTAAGTGTTGCTTCTTGGATGCCCACGAAACTATGCAACCTCCTAGAAATTGACAATATCCGCTAGTGCTTTTCCTATAAATTTTGAAAATTTATCCACTTAATATAATTTCAGTGGGGTCAACCATGTTGTAATTATCTACTTTTTTTTCTACGTAAGTCTGTAAGTACTTCTTTCTGTAACTTTGTAGCAGAGTATGAAGTACTTACACAGTTAAATGTGTAACTGCGTAAGTATGTAATTATCTAATTTTTGTCTACGTAAGTGTGTAAGAACTTGTATTTGTAGCTATGTAACAAGTTATGAAGTAGTTACACAGTTAACTGCGTATATGTAATTACCTACTTTTTATCTACGTAAATCTGCAAGTACTTGTATCTGTAAATGTGTAACAAGTTATGAAGTAGTTACACAGTTAACTATGTAACTGTGTAAGTATGTAATTACCTACTTCTTTTCTACGTAAGTCCGTAAGTACTTATATATATAAACTGTGTAACAAGTTATGAAGTAGTTACACAGTTAACTATGTAACTACGTAAGTATGTAATACGTGTGTTTTGTCTACGTAAGTCTGTAAGTACTTATATCTGTAAATGTGTAACAACTTATGAAGTAGTTACACAATTAACTGTGTAACTGCGTGTGTAACGTGTAAGTGTAATTATCTAGTTTTTTTCTACGTAAGTGTGTAAGTACTTGTATCTGTAACTGTGTAACAACTTTTAAACAGTTATACAATTAACTGTGTAACTGCGTAAGTATACTGTTGTTCTACGTAAGTCTGTAAGTACTTGTATTTATAACTGTGTTACAACTTATGAAATAGTTACATAGTTAACTGTGTAACTACGTAAGTATGTAATTATCTACTTTTTTATGTAAGTCTATAGTAGTACTTGTATCTATAACTATGTAACAGAATATGAAGTAGTTACACAGTTAACTATGTAATTGTGTAAGTATGTAATTACCTACTTTTTTTTTACGAAAGTCTGTAAGTACTTGTGCCTACAACTGTGTAACAAGTTATGAAGTAGTTACACAATTAACTGTGTAACTACGTAAGTATGTAATTACGTGTTTTTTTCTACATAACTCTGTAAGTACTTGTATTTGTAAATGTGTAACAACTTATGAAGTAGTTACACATTTAACTGTGTAATTGCGTAAGTATGTAATTACCTAATTTTTTAATATGTAAGTGTGTAAGTACTTGTATATGTAACTATGTAACAACTTTTGAAGTAGTTAAGTATGTAATCACCTAGTTTTTTTCTACGTAAGTGTGTAAGTACTTGAATTTGTAACTATGTAACAACTTTTGAAGCAGTTACACAGTTAACTGTGTAACTATGTAAGTATGTAATTACCTATTGTTTTTCTATGTAAGTCTATAAATACTTGTATTTGTAACTGTGTAACAACTTATGAAGTAGTTACACACTGTGTAACTGTGTAAGTATGTAATTACCTACTTTTATTTTACGTAAGTCTGTAAGTACTTGTATCGTTAACTGTGTAACAACTTTTGAAGTAGTTACACACTGTGTAACTACGTAAGTATGTAATTACCTACTGTTTTGTATGTAAGTCCTTGTATCTATAGATGTGTAACAAGTTATGAAGTAGTTACACAGTTAACGAAGCTATTAATAAAGGGAACCAATATTAATGAAGACAATCGATACGGTGAAAGCAATCGATATGCAACTTGACTATAATTGATGTGGAAATGCAATCGATGTGTAAACATAACAGCCATCGATGCTTAATTATAACAACATCAATGGATGTTTAAACATAACCGCTATCAATGTTCAAACATAACAACAATCGATATTTAAGTTTAACAGCAATCGATATTTAAGTTTAACAGTAATCGATGTTTAATGGTAATCGATGTGTAATTAGTCACCAATCGATATGGCACTGAATAGTCATCGATATGAACCTTAAACCAATAATCGATTATCTTATTGAAACTTCGACTAGTCAAGAAAATAACATTGTCAGTCGAAGTGAAGCTTCGGATATGATGAAGTTAGCTTCAGATATGACCAAGTTAGCTTTATATATGACGAAGTGAAGCTTCGTATAGAGCATAAAATAATGTCGTCGGTCGAAGTTGAAATAATGCAGTCGGTCGAAGTGAACTTCATATAAGACTTCAGATATAATGAAGTTAGCTTCGTATATGACGAAGTTAAACTTCGGATATGATGAAGTTAGCTTCAACTGATCACGATAAAAAACATGCATCATGAAGTTAAGGCTTCGAATATGACGAAGTTAGAGTTGGACTGATCACGACAAAAATATGCATGACGAAGTTAAGGCTTCGAATATGACGAAGTTGCAGGCGATGGAAAATACAATAATCATGAGAGAGAGATGACGATCAGTCCATCTCCATATAATTTTATTTAATTATATACAATTTTGGTGATCAAAAAAACCTTAACAAATATTTTTCTAACAATCCTTTGTGAAGTTCAGCCATAGGAAATAATCCAAGCGAAATCTGTAAGTTATTCTCACACACTGTTATTTAAAGTTCAGAGCATGCATTTCTTCTAAGTCCACTTCGATTTCCTTTATAGTACATCGATTTCATAAGTGAAACAACGATTTCGGTCTCACATCGATTTTATAAGTGAAACAACGATTTCAGTCTCACATCGATTTCATAAGAGAAACAACGATTTCGGTCTAACATCAATTTCAAAAGTGAAACAATGATTTCGGTCTCACATCGATTTCATAAGAGAAATAACGATTTCGGTCTCACATCGATTTCATAAGTTACACAATGATTTGATCGCTATAATGATTCGATAAGTTACAACATCGATTTGGTCGTTGTAACGATTCGATAAGTGAAACAACGATTTGCTCAAACAACGATTTGCTCTCACTTAAACAACGATTTGCCTTAGTCAAAGAACGATTTGCTCAAACAACGATTTGCTCTTACTTGAACAACGATTTGCCTTAGTTAAACATCGATTTGCTTGGACAACGATTTCATTATTATTATCTTCTCAGATATTCCTGATAATGTTCATACTATTCAAATATATTTTCAAAACTCTGTGGAGTTCAAGTCTTCCCGTGCATACTAAGATTTTAATTATTTCACACGAAATCTTCTTGCTTATTTGATATATCACATAAAGTCTTGATTTGTGTGATGACAAGATATCATTTCCAGTTTAAGCATATCATTACTGCATGACTACCTGGGTTGACTGACAACGCAGACAAAAAGGTTGTCTAGGTATCTGTGTTTAATGCATGTAGGCCTTTTGTAGTAAAGCACGTAAAGTATGGATCCGTCAACCTGTCGAAAGGATAAAAGATTCAGAAGATCTTTCCTAAAGATGCAAAGACCAATCCAAGAGTTTGTAGCTGCAAGCTCATCTCTGCATGCCTACGACCAGTCTCTCGGACATAAAGCTGTGAGATAACGGGAATCTGAACGGCTACTTCAACGGTCAAAATATGTTGCAGAGGATATATAGAAGATTGACGACTCCATGAAGACAACTAAAGTTTTCGAAAGAGATAGAGCTTCACATTCAACTGAAATAGATCTCGCAAGCTTAAGAAGAGCTGATTCGCTTCAATCTACAATTCTCAAGCTCTTAGCTCTCAGTCTTTCCTGCTTAGCCTTTGGAGAGATTTTGTAGTTCTAAGAGATTTTCTTGTTGAAAATCTTTGTCTCTCAGACATTGCCTCAGATCAAGCAATCTGTTGTAAGCTTGGTCTAGGGGCCTTTCGCCTTTACTCACATTCCTTGTGTGTATTCCTCTTCGTGTGTGAAGAGAAGACATGTTGGAAACAGGTGGTTGTTATTCCCTTCATTGAGGAAAGAAGACCTGTGTATCAGGTGGTAGTTTGTACCTCTTCGGGTTTTGAAGAGAAGGCCAGCCGCGGCTGGATGTGTAAGGGTCCTTAAGGGGGACAGTACCCTTGGTTAGTTAAATCCCAAGTTGTTGCTTGGGGACTGGACGTAGGACTCCTTGGGATAGGAGGGCCGAACCAGGATAAAAATCTTCTGTTGTTGTGTGATTGTTTGTTTGCTTGTCTGTCTTCACTCTTACTAACACTAATTATCAATTCTAGTATTTTCTGTTAAGTGTTTTTATTGACAGATTTTATTCTAAAAGAATTTTAGCAATCCATTCACCCCCCCCTGGGCTTGCTAGCTGGGCAACAAGAGAATGCTATTAAATATATTAATAATATTTAAATTAAGTATGAGTTTTGTTATCACCAAAATAAAAGGATAAAATATAAGAGTGGTTTAAGTACATAAGTATGTAATTACCTACTTTCTGACGCCTTAAGTGTGTAAGTACTTGTTTATTGTGTAAGTCTCCAATCACTTGCCTTTGTCCGAAAGCAAAGCGGCTATGGAGTTTGGGAACAGTAAATAGATTGTCATGGCGAAGTAGAGGAGCAGCCAGAGCTACATTTCACGAAGGCCCATCCTTTCACTTTGACTGTGGAGATAGGTTCATAAGTGGGGGACATTTTGTACTTTTAAATTTCAATCATTATTTTACACTTGAACATTTATTTACATTATATAGACATAATTACAGCAGACTACACAATTATGCAGCAACATTGTAAACTCTACTAACTATGTAAATGTTACAAAAATATAGTGGGAAGTATAGAAATATGTACATATGTTTGCTCATGTATTGCATTTACAAAACTATCTGTTTGCTCATTTACAACAAGATGTTGACCAATAAGACTGTCTTACAAAAAGTGAGGAAATATTGTAAGAGAGAACACAAACATCTTTAAATGTCTTCCTATAGCATTGGGTCCCTACAGGTTCTCCTGTTATGGCTAGATGTGTTCGGCTTCGCCTCTTGATGGTATTTGTTTCTTCCTCGGTCGTCCGGTCAATCTCTTTGTAATCGGCGGCTTCACTTGAATCTCGTTGATGTTCATACATGGCATATCATTGTTATTTATGGGCTTAACTATTACTGCGTAAGCTGCCCTATAAGTGATGGTTGTATAGAATGGAGACACATGATCATATAAAGGTTTATGACTACAGGCTATAACTGCACATGCATGTTCACATGGGATCTTAATTGAGAAGTTGCCACTTATGGCAAGAACATGTCCATTCTGAGATGTTGACAACATATGTTTTGTTGCCATTCAGCACCTCAAAGAGTCGGCCATCGAAAGGAATTACATAGTTTTGCCTTGTGCTAAACATGATCTTCGCCAAGACTTTCTCAATAGTAGGACATAGGGTGGTCTCCCAATTTACAGCTTCTGTTCTTCTCCTCCCCCCCCCCATTTCCATTATTTGATGACATATAGTCTCCACCATTTGAAAAAAGGGAAAGACAAGTGTCAGTTTGATCCAAGCATTAAAAGACTTTGCTAGATTGGAGTACATTTGTCCATACTTGAAAAGAGTTAGACAAGTAAGTCTATAAAAACTATGTAACAGTGAAGAAGTGAGTACTTACGTAGTTATAGAGGTACGTTAAACTCTGTGAGTACTTTGTAACTGGTTACAGAGTTAGACGAAGAAGCGCTTAGAGACTTACACAGTAAAAAAAAGAGTAAGTAGTTACATACTTGCAGAGTTACACATGTACCTTTGTCCAGGAAATGAGGTGTTTGCCCAATGTTCAACATCATTTCTGAGGATTCAGTCCTTTGCTTCTAGGGATTTTCGTTCCATTTCGAACAACGCAGCTAGATGTTACTTTCAGTCAATGCAAATGCAACCTTGTTGAGTGTCTTCACCATACCATCTTTAAGGGCTTTTTGGTATCTTGCATAATCACCATCCTTCTAATTAGGGGTGTTAATTGGGCCGGGCCGACCCAGAGGCCTGGAAGCCCGGCCCGGTTTTAACCGGGCTCGAGCCAGAAAAATGAGCCCGTTAAATTTTTTTGGCCCGGCCCGGCCCGGAAAAGAATAGGGCCAGGCTTGGGCTTTGTGAGGCCCGGCCCGACCGGTTCGGAAAATATAAATATAAATATAATTTATATTAATATAAATTTTATATTTAGAAAGAGAATTATATATATTTTTTACCATAAATCTACTCAAAAATATAATCTTTTATAAGTTACATGTTAATATAGATATAAGTAAAATATATATTATTTTTTATAGATATATTATAGTAGATATATTAAAATTATATACTATAAATAAAAATAATATTTTTCTTATATTTTTTTCGGGTCAGGCCGAGCTTAACCAGGCTTTTCCTATGCCCGAGCCGGGCCACCCATACCGGGCCTACCCCCGGGCCCGGGCCGGCTTTTAGAAAACCAGGCCTGGGCCGGGCCTAGCAAGACCCGGTCCAAGCCCGGCCCATTGACATCCCTACTCCTAATCGCTTTATTCTTTTTTTGGATGACGCCTATTCTCCACAATTTTCTACCTTTCTTGCAGCCCTTCACACCTATCAGGAGCCTCAAAGTTATCACAAGGCAGTTCAATTTCCTTATTGATGATAGGCTATGATAGGGGAACTTCTGGCTCTTTAATAGAATAACACTTGGAGCCTTGTTCTTCTACCTTCTGGTGCTTCTCCAATCAATTACAAGTGGATTTATAAGATCATGACTAGGTATGATGGTAGTACTTAGTGTCATAAGACTTAGATTATGACACCAAGTTTCACATAGGAGTACAACAATGACTATGTGGATACTTTTATTCTAGTGGCCAAAATGGCCATTGTTCGTACTCTCATTGCTATTGCAGTTGTTTGCCAATAGTCACTTTTTTAGCTAGACGTGAAGAATTCCTTTCTTCATGGCGACCTCTATGAGGAAGTTTACATGCAGCCTCTTCTAATTAGTCTTTCTACACCACCACTACATGTATGTTGCCTTTGGAAGGCCCTGGGACTCAAATCAAGCTCCTTGATCATGGTTTTTAGAGGGTTAAGGCATGGAAAGGAACTTTAGGCTCTTCAATAGACTAACACTTGGGACCTTGTTCTACTTCCTTCCAGTGTTTAACTCCAATCAACTGCAAGTAGATTTACAATCAAGACTAAGCATCATAGTAGTATTAGTGTCATAAGGCTCAACTTGTGGCACGAGATTTCATATAGGAGTACGACATTGATTATGAGGAGATTTTTTTTCTCTAGTGGCCAAATTGACCATTATTTGTACTCTCATTGCTATTGCAATTGTTTGTCAGTGACCTCTTTTTCAATTGAACGTGAAAATTTCCTTTCTTCATGGTGACCTCTTTGAGGAAGTCTACAAGCAGCCTCTTTATGAGTTTTTCCACCGCCACTACATGTATGTTTCCTTTGGAAGGCCCTATATGGACTCGAAACAAGCTCCTTGAACATGGTTTAAGTAGTTCCATCAAGTTGTTCTTGATAATGGTTTCCAAAAAAGTGTAGAGGAGTATGCTTTCTTTATATGCAACTCTTCTTAGTTAAGCAATTCCTCTTCTCTTTGTTGATGAAGAGATCATCATCGGACATAATGTTGTTTCTATCGCCTCTCTTAAGCACCATCTTCATTAGTCATTTGATATGATAGACCTTAGGTTTTTGCGATACTTTCTTCATCTTAAGGTGGCCTATTCCGCTCGTGATTTATTATCTTAGCAGAAGTATATTGGTTACATTCTTCAACATGTTGCTCTTTTTGAAACTCGCACCTAGATACTCCTATGAAACTTCATCTCAAGTTTCATTCATCCGATAGTGTTCCCTTGGAGGATCCTTCATACTATCAACAACTTGTTCAGGCTTTGGTGTATTTGACTATTTCTCATCCTGACATGCATTACTCATGTTGGTCTTGAACCAATTTGTCAATGTACCAATTTTCGTCCACTTTGCTGCCCTTTTGCGTGTTCTTTAGTAACTTCATGGCACCATTTGTCACTCCTTATTTATGTCATCCTCGAGCACATTGGAGCTTCGTGCTTATTCGGATGTTGATTGGGCTAGTGATCTTACTTATCATCATTCTACCACTGACTTTTGTATTTTTCTCAACTTGTCTCTCATTCCTTGGCGGAGTAAGAAGCAAATTGTTATCTCTCACTCTAGTACTAAGGCCGAGTATCATGCCATGACCAACACTTTTGCTTAGATCGATTGGCCTTGTGGACTTCTTTATGATTTTGAAGTTGAATGTTCGGCTTTCACACCCTTTATTGTGACAACTAGACTGCTCTCTTTAGATTGCTGGCAATCCCGTCTTCCATGAACAAACAAAGTATACTCAAATTGATTATCATTTTGTCTGTCACCATTATCCATCTAGGACTTTGTTACTTCTCTATATTTCATCAGGTGACCATCTTGGTGTCCTTTTTAAGTAGTCTCAAACGACTTTGCACTTCAGAGAATTTATTGGCAAACTTTAAATGTGTGATCCTTCACGAGTTTAAGCACGGGTGCTAAGAGAATCCTCAATCCTATTTGGATCGGCCCCACGGTACAACCTTCTATATTATGTACATGCTAGGAATTAGGAAGTCAGACTAGCTTGCCTTGCCCTCTTTTAGGGTCTTTGTAGTTGTATAAATATTTGGTAATACAATTGGAGAAGTCATGCTCTCCAATTTCTTCCTTCTCTGCATTCGTGACAATCCCGATCACATAAGAAGCTTAAGTTTATCGTAACAAAATTCTTCATTTCCCAACCTGAATAGCGAAAAAAAATGTAATCGGAACAATTCTTGGGACAAAAATTATTTACTTTGTCGTGCATTTGGGTTTGCAAAAATTATTGAGAAATATCTGTACACCGTTGGAATGTGAAAATTGATAAATTTGTAATTTTAACTCTAGCCTGCTGATTAATTAATATAATGTTAATGCAGCACATGTACTTTTAAAAGTGACCAAATTAAGAAACAGTTTACTTATGTAAACTTGGTGATCGTGCATTTGAAATACTTGATGCTGACCAATAAGATGGCCCAGTCTCCTTATTCTTGGCCCAAGATGTGTAAGACAGCATCAGACTGCATGACGAGAACAACACTTCGGAGAGCTCCATATTTTTTTTTTTCATCATTACAAATGGGGAATCCTAATTTTGCTCCTTGGATATAGTCCCTTGAGTTACTTGCCTGGGCCACTTATTTGCATTTATTACATGGGCCTTTCAGAAAAAAGAGTATGTTAAGATGTTTGTTAATGTCGTCTGAATAGCGATGAGGGTTCGATCGATCAGTGGCCCAACGAGAACGGCATCATCTACTTCAAACTGAATGATTCGACCTCCATGTTTCAATTTATATATACCAACGAACTTTATTCACTTTTGTATCAATTGGAGTGGTTTAGTATAGCTAAGACTCTCCATTAATGTACATCTTAGATGGTAGCTAGGTTTAAATATTCCCCACCTCCACATTTACCTATATATATATATATTATACTCTCCTTAATAAGCGAAGTCTATATAAGAAATCACTCAAATCTATTATCAAATTAATTAAGAGGTCACGCATCAAACGTATGATATTAATTGTACGAATTAATATATATATATATGGCATTCAATTTATATTTATATGATACATAGGACATGATTTAATTGTATGGATCTAAAGTAAAGATCGAATCATGTGGTTTTAAAGAGTGCGGATCCTCTCGCAACACGGGAGGAGGGGACTCAGTAAGTCACCAACCCGAGCAGGACGCGTGGCCCGTCCCTCCTCCCCACTTCCATCCCTCCTCCCCACTGCCCTTTAACCGGTCACCCAGTTGTCGCCCCCCCCCCCCCCCCACACCGTCTCCTCTCCAGGCCAGTTACTGTTGCGCAAATGCGCAACAGTAACACATGTCTTGTTTTTTTTTTCCTTAGTTTAAAATTTTTATTTTAAAATCCTGTTGTGAAATTCGTTATTTTTTATTTTATAGTTTTTCTTAAATATAAAAATAAATATCATTAAAAATATAATATTAATGTCTGTCGGATTCGAGACTGTAACATCGTGAAAATTTTTAATAGTTGAAAAATATGAATAATATAGTTATTATACCTCATTATTATTATGTGATTGAAATAATTAATATCTGAAATTAATTGATACTAATAAACGTTACCTTAATGCCGTACAGAGAGATGTGTGCTTCGATAAGACGACACCTAAAAACTATAACGAAAATAAAATTCGAGAACACCATAATTTTTAAAACAATATGGTGACATCAGAAATGTAAATATCCAGATTGTTGACGTACGGATTTCGAAATTAAGTCGATGCAACTATTTCGGACGATTTTTCACCCAGTGCAAAACAAACTCTAAAAATTAAACTAAAATCACCATAATCTATAAAACCATTACATTAGCCTATGGCTGCAATTTAACAAAATATATCATTTGAATGTGTTTTTAATAGGATCTTTGGGCCAACTAATTTTTAAGCTATTTACGGGAACCATTTAACCAATTGATTTTTCCCTTAGTTTTAAATTTTTATTTTAAAATCGGATTGTGAAAGATGTCATTTTTTATTTTATAGTTTTTTAAATATAAAAACAAATATCATTAAAATATAATATTAATGTCTATCCTGTTCGGGACTGTAACGTCCCGAAAAATTTTAATAGTTGAAAATTATAAATAATATGGTTATTAGACATCATTATTACTATGAGATTGAAATAATTAATATCTGGAATTAATTGATATTAATAAACGTTATCTTAGTGCCGTACATAAAGATGTGCGCTCCGACAGGGCGACACCGAAAAACTGTAACGAAAATAAAATCTGAGAACACCATAATTTTTAGAAAAAATTGGTGACATTAGAAATATAAATATCTGGATTTGTTGATGTACAGATTTTGAAATTAAGTCGATGCAACTATTTTACGGATAATTTTCACCTAGTGCTTATGGTTGCATTCAGGTGCATATGGTTGCGTTCACGTGCATATGGTTGCATTCACATGCATATGGTTGCATTCAGGTGCATATGGTTGCATTCAGGTGCGTATGGTTGCATTCAAGTGCATATGGTTGCATTCAGGTGCTTATGGTTGCATTCAGGTGCTTATGGTTGCATTCAGGTGCATATGGTTGCATTCAAGTGCTTATGGTTGCATTCAGGTGCATATGGTTGCATTCAGGTGCTTATGGTTGCATTCAGGTGCATATGGTTGCATTCAGGTGCATATGGTTGCATTCAGGTGCTTATGGTTGCATTCAGGTGTATATGTTTGCATTCAGGTGCATATTGTTGCATTCAGGTGCTTATGGTTGCATTCAGGTGCTTATGGTTGCATTCAGGTGCTTATGGTTGCATTCAGATGTTTATGGTTGCATCCAGGTGTTTATGGTTGCATCTAGGTGCTTATGGTTGTATTCAGGTGCTTATGGTTGCATTCAGGTGTTTATGGTTGCATTCAGGTGCTTATGGTTGCATTCAGATGTTTATGGTTGCATTCAGGTGTTTATGGTTGCATTCAGGTGCTTATGGTTGCATTCAGATGTTTATGGTTGCATCCAGGTGCTTATGGTTGCATCCAGGTGCGACCGATCGTGCATAATCGGTCGTTCGTTCAGGCCACGGCTGCCCTGATGGAAGAACTACGTATGTCGGTCGACCGATGGTGCATAATCGGTCGACCGTGTACGCCACTGCTGCCGCGAAGATAATTCTGGGTCGGTGGTCGACCGATTGTGCATAATCGGTCGACCGTTTAGACCATGCTACCATCGATCGACCGATTACGTACCATCGGTCGACCGACCGATTACGTTACTATGGGTCAGAATTTTCTTCGGGGCAGCAGTGGCATAAACGGTCGACCGATTACGTACCATCGGTCGACCGACCGACCCAGAATTATAGTTGCGGCAGCAGTGACGTACACGGTCGACCGATTATGCACCATTGGTCGACCGACATACGCAGTTCTTCCATCAGGGCAGCCGTGGCCTAAACGGACGACCGATTATGCACGATCGGTCGCACCTGGATGCAACCATAAGCACCTGGATGCAACCATAAACACCTGAATGCAACCATAAGCACCTAGATGCAACCATAAACATCTGGATGCAACCATAAACACCTGGATGCAACCATATACACCTGAATGCAACCATAAGCACCTGAATGCAACCATAAACACCTGAATGCAACCATAAGCACCTAATGCAACCATAAACACCTGAATGCAACCATAAGCACCTGAATGCAACCATAAGCACCTGAATGCAACCATAAATACCTGAATGCACCATAAACACATGAATGCACCATAAGCACTAATGCAACCAAACACCTGAATGCAACCATAAACACTTGAATGCAACCATAAGCACCTGAATGCACCATAAGCACCTGAATGCAACCATATGCACCTGAATGCAACCATAAGCACCTGAATGCAACTATAAGCACCTGAATGCAACCATATGCACTTGAATGCAACCATATGCACCTGAATGCAACCATATGCACCTGAATGCAACCATAAGCACCTGAATGCAACCATAAGCCCTGATGCACCATAAGCACTTGAATGCCCCATATGCACCTGAATGCAACCATAAGCACCTGAATGCAACCATAAGCACCTGAATGCAACCATATGCACTTGAATGCAACCATACGCACCTGAATGCAACCATACGCATTTGAATGCAACCATATGCATGTGAATGCAACCATATGCACGTGAACGCAACCATATGCACCTGAATGCAACCATAAGCACTAGGTGAAAAATTGTCCGTAAAATAGTTGCATCGACTTAATTTCAAAATCTGTACGTCAACAAATCCAGATATTTATATTTCTAATGTCACCAATTTTTTCTAAAAATTATGGTGTTCTCAGATTTTATTTTCGTTACAGTTTTTCGGTGTCGCCCTGTCGGAGCGCACATCTTTATGTACGGCACTAAGATAACGTTTATTAATATCAATTATTCCAGATATTAATTATTTCAATCTCATAGTAATAATGATGTCTAATAACCATATTTTTATATTTTCAACTATTAAAATTTTTCGGGACGTTACAGTCCCGAACAGGATACATTAATATTATATTTTTAATGATATTTGTTTTTATATTTAAAAAAACTATAAAATAAAAAATGACATCTTTCACAATCCGATTTTAAATAAAATTTAAAACTAAGGGAAAAAATCAATTGGTTAAATGGTTCCCGTAATAGCTTAAAAATTAGTTGGCCCAAAGATCCTATTAAAACACATTCAAATGATATACATTTGTGTTAAAATTGCAGCCATAGGCTAATGTAATGGTTTTATAGATTATGGTGATTTTAGTTTAATTTTACGGTTTTGTTTTGCACTGGGTGAAAAATTGTCCGGAAAATAGTTGCATCGACTTAATTTCGAAATTCGTACGTCAACAATCTGGATATTTACATTTGATGTCACCATATGTTTTAAAAATTATGGTGTTCTCGAATTTTATTTTCGTTACAGTTTTTAGGTGTCGTCTTATCGAAACACACATCTCTCTGTACGGCATTAATGTAACATTTATTAGTATCAATTAATTTCATATATTAATTATTTCAATCACATAATAATAATGAGATCTAATAACTATATTATTCATATTTTTCAACTATTAAAAATTTTCACGATATTACAGTCTCGAATCCGACAGATATTAACATTATATTGTTAATGATATTTATTTTTATATTTAAGAAAAAATTATAAAATAAAAATAACGAATTTCATAATCAGATTTTAAAATAAAAATTTTAAACTAAAAAAAAAAAACAAGACATGTGTTACTGTTGCTCATTTGCGCAACAGTAACTGGTCTGGAGAGGAGACGGTGTGTGGTGGGGGGGGGGGGGGGGGGGGGGGGGGGGGGGCGACAACCGGGTGACCGGTTAAAGGGCAGTGGGGAGAGGGATGGAAGTGGGGAGGAGGGACGGGGCCACGCGTCCTGCTCGGGTTGGTGACTTACTGAGTCCCCTCCTCCCGCGTTGCGAGAGGATCCGCACTCGGTTTTAAAATACAACCCTTCTGTATGACTCTTACAAAACAATAATCAATATGCTTCCAGCCAGCGCATCCTGCACCGTACGTCGTCCAAAGTGCAGAAGATGATGAGCTCTCTCTCTCTCTCTAGTGGAAAAAGAAAGAGATAAACCCATAAAACACAAGAAACCAGCTCCCCATTTATTTATTCTTTTAATGCACGTAAATAACATGCATAAAACACAAGAAAGAAAGCCAATAAAATGCATAAGAATACGAGTTTCACATCAGCGTACGTAGCACACACGAATCATTCTGCCCAGTATCGAACAGTCTTCTCTTCTTTTTATTCAAGCGAACACCACGTCCATCGAGTAGAACGGCAAGGGAGGCGGCTAGGAGGGCGCAGACAAGGCTCTTCCTAGTAAGGGCGGCGGCCTCGGATGTTGCCCTTGGGGTGGTACACACACAGCATATAGTAGCCGTCACCACCGCTGCACCGCACGCTGGCGCACCCGATGCTCCTGGAGTTGCGCCACACCAGCTGCTTGTAATTGCGGCAGCTCCTGCCGGGGTCGCAGGTGTTGCTGCGGTAGTGGTAGTACTGCCTCTCGGCAAACCACCAGCTCACGGCGTCCCCCGCGGTGTAGCGGCGTGCGCCGCGGCCCCAGTAGGCGTTGGCGCCGTAGGGACCCCCTGGGTAGGCGAGGCGGCAGTCGCGGGCCACGCCCTGGGCGTAGTTGCGTGCGTACCGGGCGAGGCCGCCGTCCCATGAGACGGGCCCGACGCCAACGCGCGCGCGCGCCGAGTTGTGGAGGCGAATCCAGTCCGCGGGGGAGCTATGGGCGTGGGCGACGCCGACCACAGCCAAGCAGAGGACTGCAACCACGGCAATCAGAGAAAGCCTTGAGGAACCCATCGCCTGATCAAATGCTTCTTCTTCTTCTTCTTTCTCTCCCTCTATGTGGTGTTGTTATTGGCGAGTGGCTCTTTGATGCATGCATGGTGGGGATATTTATAGCTAAAACTCTGTGAAACTGGTACTTGCTTCGCCTAGTCTCTTCTGCTTTTCTTATGATTTAATCGTTTCTGTGACGTACGGAAGCCAATGCCGGCTTCCCGGCTTCAACAGTACTCTCATCCGAGAATAGTCTATAACCTAACGCCGTTCAGGTGTCCTCATATGCGTACTTGGTGAATGTTTCGTACTTGGTGAATGTTTCAAAGAAGATATCGCAAGGCATGGTTCTTGCTGGTCCACGCATGTATGCTTTCAAAATTCACCTCTCGGTGGAAATTAACACAATTGAAGAAGTCTCTTAGACATTTCTTTCCTTTAAACTGTTATGAGGTGGTCTTGATCACTTCAGATTTTATTCATGTCTTGGCTTGGATTTGAAGATGTCCAGATCGTATGAATTATCTTTCACAACTTCGGATGTTTCTTGTTGTTGTTGTTCATGCCTACGAACTCGGACGTGCTCCCAAGAAGGAAAACGAAGTCAATCATAGTTTATATTTGAAAGACTTTTTTTTTATATAAGAAAAGAGTAAAGAACTCCATTCATTAGAAAAATTCGAAACATAAATTATTACACGGTGAGAACTCTCCAAATCACACGGAATAGCAAAGAGAACAAGATTTAAGTAACCCGCACAAATAAGAGGATAATATTTTTCCAACCAATATAAAGTATCATCTGCCTTCAATGGTGCCTGAGCAATATCGAAGACAATCAAGAAGACTTTGGCAGTGGAGTCGAAGAACTGCATAATTTTGGTACGGCAAATCATGCACCGAAGAATATTAAAAGATATTGACTACGTTTTTGATGTACTGATCGTCACGTCGATATATATATCCTGTTTTAATTGTTCGTTTTAAAATTCCTCCTCCCGTTGTACGGCTTCGTATAAATCAGCATTGCGGCTGCATACATTGTCTCTTTCTCCATCTGTAAACCCGATCAAGAGGTCAAGTATGATAGATAAATAGTGGTTAAAAAAATCAATTTGTGTCATTGTCTCCGAATGATCGGAAGTTGACATCTTTGGGTTACGATGAAGTCTCATCTCCTGTATGTAGAATTAGTCAAATGGGTTTTCACAGGCATGTTAATTAATTAGCACTCATCATCTTTATTTAATACTCGAAGATGAGATCGCCATGGGTTTTCTCCTTGTAAGTAGTGTTAGTTATGGATATCCTCAAGTCATCATAACTTGTACAATCTTGTTTTTTGATATAATAATAAGACTTTATATTCATTATTTGTAATTCGTTTATCTTTCATTATGAAGTCCATGAATATGCGCAATGGATATTATTATGATGAGATCATAACAATGAAATTAATATCCTTTAACCGTATATTCTTAATTGTTCCTATCGGAGGATATTCGGAAGGACATCGGATATCCATTAGACTAGTAAAGGTTGCATCTACTCATATGATGAGGGTGACTGGTCTCATAGTCACTTGTGTGGGAGACATTAAGGTGAATCTGTAGGTGCTCATTGGAGAATGAGTTCACTGAACTGATCCGTTATGAATCGCTGGATGGTAATGTTCCTAACTGTCAACCAGCTAGATTCATTGTCACAGTGGCGTGATTGGTCTTTACACCTGAGACACCAAGGACACCTTGTTGGTGGACTTCTGGGTTTTGACATTGACTTATAGTCTCTAGCCATGAGGTCTTAATCAGTTAAGTGTTCGGATCTAGCGGAATACCTTCGAAGTGATTGTGTGGTTAATATGGGATCGCTCGCTCTTGGTAATAAGAGAGTGAATGCTCTAGGGAAAGATGCTTGATAGTCCCCTGGCCAGGGCAAGACTACTTATCAGAAAAGTTTTCTGATATTTGTTTTTTATGCGGCATCTAAACCAAGTGAGACACACATTAGGGTTTGACAGTTGACCATACCCTAAGTGCACTCGAGAGCATTGTACGAGCGAAGGATTATAGTCACGTGGTAACTGATGACAGAAAAAGGTTCCTTGATTGGGTTGCTGAACCCCACTGCTTTCCAGGATCAAGTGGTGTTGCTTGGCACCCAACTTGATTGGAAGCCCGGTCAATTATCGTGAGACGATAATTGATTGTGTAATTAATAATATGATATATTAATTAATTACAATAAGTCAATAAATAGTTATTGAGCTTAATGGCTGAAAACTGGACTACCACTTGGGCCTAGAGGTCACACGCAATAGAGTTCCGAGCAGACTGGGCAGGATGACCGATATAGACATCAACTGGGTTTTTTGTGAAAAACCGCAGGTCTATATATTCATGTGGAGAGTTAAACCCTGGCCCAAGCTCTAGGCTCTCTCCCTGGCCGCCCCCCTCCTCTCTCTCTCCCGGGCGCCCCCACCTCCTCTCTCCTCTCCTGGCACATGTGGGAGTTGAGATCCGGAGACACGTGGAGACCGAGAGATCCCGTCTGCGTCCGGAGCTCACGTGGATACGTCTAGAGGCCGGACACCTAACGGCTTGAAGCACCAGCGCCTCCAGCACTACCTCCTCCCCGATTTGGGAGTTTCGCAACCCGCAAAGTAAAGTCGGATCTTCCTACGTACAGTTCTCTGTTTTTGTTCGATTCCGACCGCCGGCACAACGATATCTAAGGGAGGGAATCGCGTTTCCGCTGCGCTCTGATCGATTCCTAACAAGTGGGAATTATTCAAATGGTGTTTTGTTCTAGCGTTAGACTTGTCTCGCAGATATATATATACTTTGTGACAGCTCAAAATCTATGAAAATGTGTCGTAATAACTGGAATTTTTTTGCGACAGCGCTCTGGCCATCGCAAAAGATAGATTATTTGCGGCAATTATATAGCAGTCACAATAAAATTTTCATTTTTAAGCTGTACGCTTCACGAGTATTCTCAAAAAACTAATTATTGATTAAATAAAAAAATATTTTTTATGAATATAATTTAAATCTATTTGAGACGGCTAGCATTTGATGCAAAAAAACTATTTGCTACAATTTAGGAGCAGCAAAACTATATTTAATACAATGGAATTTAAAAAAAACTGTATAAATTTTTCTCAATTTAATGACAACACGTACCATTGACTTAGAGATATACCACAATTAAAATCACAGTAAATATAAATATTATGTCAAAATAATATCCATGATATGTCCCAACGTGAGTTTTATATATATACACCCATTAATAGATAAACACAATAAAGAAGGAACAACTAGATCATCAAGTGCAAACAAGTACAAACATCTAGCAGCACCAAGCTAGGAAGACTCTTCTCTCTAATAGTCATTTAAAACTTTTGATAACCATTTAAAGCTTTCGATTCCGATTCCGATTCCGATATAATCAAAATAGTCATTTTTTTATTTCTATCCGATTTCGATTACTAACCAAAACCAAATTCCGATAAGTTAAGGTGCTTACGTGGGTTTTGTCTTTTGAGTTTATGAAAAATTTATCAGAATAACCATATCGATACCAATTCTATTTCTGATTATTATCTATTTCGATTCCTATTTGATGATGTATCGAAATAACAGATACTATTTTGATAAGCTATCAAGTTATTTTTTAATTCCAAAATTGATAATTCTTATCAGAATCGGTCGAAATATCAAGTTTTTCGGATTCCATTTGCAACCCTACCATCAGCCATTTGAGATGATAGACATTAGGCTTTGTGATATTTTCTTCTTCATAAGGTGGCCTATTCTACTCGTGATTATTTTTTCTCGGTAGAAATATATTAGTTACATTCTTCAACGTGTTGCTCTTTTGAAATTCGCAGCTGGATACTCCTATGAACTTCATCTCAAGCTTTGTTCATCTGATAGTGTTCCCTTGGAGAATTCTTCACCCTATCGACAACTTATTGGGCTTTGGTGTGTTTGACTATTACTTGCCTTGATCTACAGATCTTACGTGGCAACAAGCTCTATGCCAAGTTGAGCAAGTGTGAGTTCTGGCTCGAGAAGTTTCATTCTTAGGCCATGTCATATCTAAGGACAGTATAGCTGTTGATCCTTCTAAGGTTGAAGCTGTACTCAACTGGGAGAGACCAACCAATGTCACTGAGATTAGAAGCTTTTTGGGACTGGCTGGCTATTACAGGCGGTTCATTAAAGATTTCTCCAAGATTGTTGTACCCCTTACTCGCCTTACACGAAAGGAACCCCTATGTCTGGAGAAAGGATTGGAGAAGAGCTTTCAGACATTGAAGAAATACTTAACTTCTGCACCTGTCCTCGCACTACCAGTTGAGGGCGCAGGATTTTCAGTCTACACTGATGCATCTGGAATCGGTCTGGGCTGTGTTTTAATGCAGAATGAAAAGGTGATAGCTTACTCATCTAGACAGTTGAAGCCTCATGAGATCAACTACCCTGTCCATGACCTGGAACTAGCTGCAGTTGTATTTGCATTAAAGATCTGGAGACATTACCTCTATGGAGAACAATTTATTGTCTATTCAGATCACAAAAGCCTGAAGTATTTATTTTCTCAGAAGGAGCTCAATATGAGACAAAGAAGATGGCTGGAGTATCTAAAGGATTTTGTCTTCAATATTCAATATCACCTTGTCAAGGTAATGTTGTAGCAGATGCACTTAGCATGAAGCCCATGGCATCCTTATCTTGCTTAGTCATGGGAGAAATGCAGCTACTAGAACAATTTGCCAGTCTAGATCTAAACATTGATCAGGTACAGTGGCTAACCTTAGAGCACACCCGACATCTTTGTCGAAATCAGGGAACAACAAGCAAATGATCCATTTCTAATTCGAGTCAAAGAAACCTTAGCCGATAGATCAGATTTTTCCATCACCGAGGATGGAAGACTGTTATTTCAGGGCAAGACATGTGTGCCTGATAATGAAGAGTTGAAAAGAAAGCTAATGGATGAAGCTAACAAGACTAAGTACACAATTCACCCTGGTGTAACCAAGATGTACCAAGACATTGAAAGGTCATTTTGGTGGCATTATATGTAAAGGAGATTATGAGACTGCAAGGAGTTCCGTTATCTGTAGTCTCAAATCGTGACCCAAGGTTCACCTCTCAATTCTAGAAAGGACTTCAAACAACATTAGGCACTAAACTTAACTTTAGCACTGCATTCCACCCCCAAACAGGTGGGCAGACAGAAAGGACAAACCAAATCGTAGAAGATATGCTACGAGCTTGTACCATAAACTTTGAAGGATACTGGAATGAGCAGTTATCCCTAATAGAATTCGCATACAACATTAGCTACCAAGCTAGTATTAAAATGGCACCATTTGAAGCTCTGTATGGTAAGCTGTATCACCGGTATGTTGGACTGAAGTGGGTGAACAACAATAGTTGGGACCTAACATGGTGCAAAATACTAGCAGAGATATACAGATCATCAGAGACATAATTAAAATAGCTCAGTTCAGGCAAAAGAGCTATGCAGACAAAAGAAGAAGGGATTTAGAAATTTTAAATCAGAGATCATGTATTGCTGAAGATATCCCCAACTAGAGGATTTCAAAGATTTGGAATGAAAGGCAGTTGAGGTCAAGATTCATAGGTCCTTTTGAGTACTTGAAAGAGTTGGTAAAGTGGTGTTCGTCTAGCATTACCTCCACAGTATTCCACTGTACATAATTTTTTCACGATCTATGATGTTGGTATGATTATGTAGTGTACCCCCATCTCATGTGATTCGCTACCGACGATAGTAATTTGCACAGGATATGACCTATGAGAGAAACTAGTCAAAATTCTGGACAAGAAGATACAGCAGCTTCGGAATCGACCTATATCTGTGGTAAAGGTACTCTGGAATAATCATGGAATCGAAGAACCACATGGGAACCCAAAGCAACGATGAGACCAAACTATCCAGATATATTCAGTAAGTCATTCTTCCTCTTATAATCATATGAATTGGGGACCAAATTCTTTTTAAAAGGGGGAGGATGTAGCAACTCTGAAATTTAATATCAATAAATAAATTACTTTAAGAGAAATTATGAAGTAACTAAAACCCATTAAGTAAAATTAAGTAATGGGTTTACACAAATGTTCCATGTATGGATTAATGGGCCTAAAGGATAAGAGCCCAATGAGGGTTAGAGATCTTAGGCCCAAATTCGTACCTAAATTATTAATAAATGAAAAAAGGTTAAGATAATCATTATTTAACTGATAATTATCCTAAAAAGGTGTCCTAGACTTATCATAATCCCTTGCCCACGGAATTAGAGCCCACCCTATGCTAAATAGATGGATAAAGGTAGGAAATAGGGAGATAAATATGGGAAATTCGTAGCTAGAAGAGAGGGAAGAGTTTTAAGTGTGTAGGAGTCTTAAGAGATACAAATACTCTCTTATTTCATACCAAACCAACCTTAGACACCTTCTGAAGCCTGGAGAACAAGGGAGAGGAGCATTTGGATGTAGAGATCAAGGAGGAGAAGGTTAGGAACGAAAAGCTTCTCCAAGTTCTTCATCTTCTAACCCTAGGATTTCAAAGCATGAAAAGGTAGGTAATCTCTCAAGCAAAAAAAAATTAATTTTGCCCCTAGGTAGACCATGATCCCATCTTCGAAAGTCCCATTTTTCCCCAATTATTATCATGTCCTTCGTGAGTATTTCATGTTCAAAGTTCTATCATGAACTTGTATCCGAATTGACTTGTTTATCTTAAATTCATATCCATGCTTGATTTCGTATCATGAAACCTTTACTGTACTTGCTACTGGATGTCAGGAATCCAATGACACCTTTTCCCCCAATTTCTATCATGTACCCTATTCGATTTTGGTTGTTTTTTATCAATGTGTTGGATTTTAAGTTCATCATGAAGAACCTGTTAATAGCATGATCATGATACCAAGTCAGAAGTCTAATTACCCTCTTTACTGTGAATACCCCTACCAGTCTAGTTGCATTAAACTGATTTTCGTGATTTTCGTTGTGTATACATTTGTTATTATTTTTTGAAGAGCACTGGGTCAAGCCTTGGTTGCATGGACCGCAACAAGGTGACATGTGCCATCTACCAGAGCTCGGCCGAGGTTCTGAGAATGCGACGACCCGATAGGTCACGTTCTCAACCAAGTCGCGACAAGGACCCACATCACGTCCTTAACGCAACAGTGACCTGCGTCGCGATCTCCTCGTCATATCAGCCCAACCTGGACGCGCCACCCCGACCTGTCGCGACGAGCACCTCGTCGTCGCGTCGGCGTCTCGGCTGGAACCAGAATGTGTCGGCTCAACCTGTCACAACCTGAGCGACCATCACGTCGGCCAACCCTGTCGCGACCTGAACGTGACGCCAGCCGACGTCGCGACCTGACTGTTGCATCCAGAAACCCTAATTTTCATGCAAATCATATTAATCTTGTCCTATAACCTTATTTAATTCCTGAAATGTTCTGTTATAAACAGCAAAGACCTATTAATATAATATGGTATTATTTACATGATTTTTATTAATTAAAAGATGTGTGCACGATTATTCTTGCTAACTGATTCTCTTACACATGCACACACTATACATGAATTTTTTCCATGAGACTTTACTAAAAATTATTTAATAATATATCTGGTAATTAAGAGCAATTATTCATGTAAATTTCCCTATTTACTTTAAATTGACTTGTCTTTGATTTATTTGTATGATTTAACACTATTATCGCGTCTCTCTGCCTTCGAGCACTCAAGGCATGATGGACAATTGTTTCTTACACACTTCTAACTTGGCTTGGATGACCTCTCCATTGGGAATACTCCTGACTGGATCAGGAACTCTTTGTCGAGGCCTCTGTAAGACTCCTTGACTTTGGCGGACGTCCATTGCCGATCGACGAGCAGGTTGTACTATCAACACCTTTTTTACCCTTAGGGATCAGTACGATCCAACGGCCTTAGTTTGTTCTCTCTTACCTCGAGATCACGCCGGACCTCTGGCCTGTGTATATGGCACGACTATTGGGCAGTTGTGACTTCTACCGGGCTGCCGGCACATGACCGTGTGTGTCGTGCAACTGTTATTATTGCCCGTTTATCGTTGTTTTACGAATATGACCCTGGTCTCATCTACTAACTCTACAGTCTCATTTGTTCACATTCTCTCTATACTCTCATCTATTCATCAATTACTCTCATCTATTCTTGGTACTCTATTTGGCCATATATTGATTGTCTAAGATAAAACGTGATCAATGGCAGAAACATTATAAAGGGCTGATCTGGTCCTAGGAGGTGCGCCGAAAGCTATAACTCGCGAGGGTTTAATGATCAGGGTGTTCGGCATGCATCCAACGCATGACTAGCAAGATTTATCTATGACAATCAATCAATCAAATTATTTAATCTTGTGGTTGAAAGAATATCGACCAACCATGCTATCGTGACTAGTGCACTTTGTACAACCATACATGCTATCTCGTTATATGGCCAACATGTTATCCTACTTGTTATGCTATTTCATTGAAAGTATTGTCGCTCACTTGCTATCTCGTACCCCACCGTCGTGACTATGCTTGATCATTCTCCTTAGTTATCCTGCTTGACAAGACATTAATCACTTAAAGCATGCAAATTCATACGAGATATTAAGTCCTGCTGAGCGTTATCGCTCACCCTGCGCTATGTTTTCATGTGTTTCAGATGAGTCTGTGGGGACTACCGCACCACGAGGATGGGATGAGGATGTACAAGAGTGACCAGTTCTTTTCGACAACCAAAGTTTTTTAGGAGATAGTGTAACGCCCCAGAAAATTTAATTAATGAGAAAATAGAAGTAATTGAGTTAAAATACCTTAGGGTTATTATTAAAATGTGATAATTAGATGATAGACATAGTTAGGGGTAATGAATATTATCCCAGTGTCGCACCTCGAAATGCGTGCCTCCACAGGGTGAAACCGGAAAACGACGTCGAAATAAAAATCTGAGAACATCATAATTTCTAGAAAAATGTGGAGAAATTTAATATGTAATCATATGAATTTTTCGATGTACGGATTTCAAGGTATAGTCGACACGACCATTTTTCGGGTGATTTTTCACCTATTGCAAAATAAAATCTAAAAATTAATTAAAAATCACCACAATTAGTAAATCACCATATTAGTCTATGGTTAAAATTTCATGGCATTCCGATATGGTTTAGATATGTTTATTTATGGAACAAGTGGCCAGTCGATTTGGAGGAATTACGGGAAGAAATTTTGTGGGATTTTACCATACACACGTGTAAGGGATCAAGGAGGCCAGCACATTTATCTGCACAGTGAACACGTTTGTTACTAAGTGTAAACTTGAGAAATGTTGCATGGGCTACGTGTAGGGGTGAAACCAACTTGGTTTTCACCATGACACCTCAAGGGCCCATGTGTTGTTGCATGAAGAATCGGCTGGGCCTATAAAAACCCTCCCACAACCTTCGTATACACCTTTCTCCACTCTAGCAGGTGTGTGTGTTGCAGCAGAGGATACTCCACTGTTAGGCTGTTGAGTTGAGTGCCAACTCTTCTTGGAAGGGCTTCCACGACAGTTCTGGTTTCATTCTCTCAGAAGGATTGCTGTGGAGTTTGTTCTACGTGCAAGTGTGCAATTGTCCTTCTATATTTCTGTGGATTTCTGAAGTCAAGGATCTCATTCTCACTTCAACAAGGTAGGATTCTCCTCTTGATCTTTCCAATTTCTTCTACCACCTCCTTGGATTCTCTGGGTAGTGGCATGAAGAAATCTAAGACCAATGTTAAAATCCAGACATTTGTGAAATCTGGAAACTTGATATTGATCCTATTGTTACCAAGGTTTAGAAATCATGTTCATGATAGGAAATCAACATGTCATCATGTTTTAGCTGATCCACAAGTCATAAGTATCTACATCTTGTTATCTTCAAACCATTCAACACAAATTAGAGTGTTGCTTCTATTGTGTAGATTAGATAGAACCTCAATGATTTTCTACTTTTAGCTAACTTAATGTGTTGAGGTATGAAAAGACTCATTAGTTGGTTCAATTCATATAAGACTCACATAGATAGATGAGGAGAAAAGAGTTCTAAGAAGTAGTACTCCCAATTATCCTCTTTGAGTTCACTTTTAGCTAGAACACCCTTGTAAATTAAGTCCCATGATCTTCAGTTTTCAGATCATGTTTCATGAGTTCTATATCTGAAATCACACTTGTTTAGAGTCTTATTCATGTTAGGATCATTAGAGTAACTTTATAGAACCTTTGGAGGTCAAACGGAATAGCTTTCAGACCATTTACATAGCCTCTGTCGACAGACGAAGGTCTGCCTGTCGACAGGAACCCCTGGCCAGAACCCAGAACTTTCAGCCTGAGTGCATCTGTCGACAGATCCATGCTGGCTGTCGACAGATACACACAGAGCTGAAAACCCAGCTCTGGCAGTGCAGCCCCTGTCGACAGCAGACCAAGGCCTGTCGACAGATCATGACCAAACCTTGTTTCTAGCCTTGTTTTGACCCCGTTCTTTCATGAAAATCATACTCTTTTGTTCTACTTGTTAGTATACCTTTAGATTATGTATTTTACTACCAAAACAACCATTTAAACCAGTCAAGTTAACCTTCTTGTCACTTTGAGTTATTTCTACAAGTTCCGAACAAAATTGTCCTCGTGAAATTGTTAATTTCTGAAATCAGTGACGGAATCAAGTCCTTTGATTCTCTTGTGCAAACCTTGAGTGACTTTGAGTAAAACCTTTGTACTTCCTTGATTCATTACAAAGGTAAGAGTATGGTGATGACAAATTGTGAGTCTTGGACTCAATCTAAGAGTTTATGCTTGGCAAATAAGGGCTAGTCTAGTCCTGGGAGGAGCACCCAAATTCGTTTAAGTGGCCGCGCGGAACGATAAAGGATTAGTGGATGTTTGGCATAGCATCATTAAGTGTTTGATTGGTCATCATTTCATGTTATTGTGTGTTCATATGAGTTTAATACAATTCGTGAATGTTACTATGAATCCTTGAATCTTGAGTTCATTGTTCCATAACTTTGCTATCTAGTGTCAGATAGCAATCTCAGTTTAGTTTGCAAAAGCATGATTACATGTATAACTTCTTGTCACTTACCTTGTATCTTGATCTCCTTGATTATAGACTTGAATCCTACTGAGCTAGTTAGCTCACAGAATTCTATTTTTCAGGTAATCCAGATGGAACGAATGTTTAAGGGGAATAGTGTGCTGAGTGAACTACCAACCTACAAGGAGCTAATTACGATGGTTTTCTATAGTGTTTAGCATAGTAAATGTGATGTAATAAGTTTCTGTTGACTTGTTCCTCATGAGATCTAAATGAGGAAACTTTTGTAATAAGACACTTATGAGGTTATCTTTTATGAATGGATATCGTGTCTTTTCCGTGTATGTATGTTATATTCTGTCACTTCCGATAAATAGTTTAATTTATTAGGACGTGACAGATTAATTGGTATCAGAGCCTTAGTTCGATAAACCTAGGGAAAATCAGTGAGATGGGGTAGAAACATGGGATTAGTTAGCATGATTTTGTTAATCATGTAAATGCTTAACCTATTAATTATTTCAGAATGGACATGAGTGCTCAGCAAAGGTTGATAGCAGCCTTGGAGATGCTCCGTCAGGATATAGAGCTACATGCTCAAACCCAACGTGAAGCCCATGTCCAGATCAAGGAAGAGGTGCTTAACTTGACCGCGGGTGCATTTCTTGCTGGAAATCCTAGTGCCGCACTAGATGTAATGACCCAAGTCATGTATAGGTTGGACAGTCTCCAGCTGGGGCAAGACATGTTGCTCCACCAGTTTGAGGGATATTGGGAAGCCATGACGGATGCGGCAAGGGAGCTATACCACGGAGCTGATGAAGTTCAGCAGCCGCAACCTGCTGAAGTTGTCATAGATTTGACCCGAAACTAGGAGAAGACTTAAACCACTCATCTTTTGTAACCTCTCTTTTTGTATAAATGATGGTTGTATGTACATAACTCCCAAGTGTATGGGGAGTGAGAGGCTTAAGGAGTATGTTTTTGTAATGTGGAAAGGTGGGAAGTAGAAGACGGTATTAGTTTTAGTTGCTAATCATGAATGTACATTTTGATGTAAATATCGATCAATGAATGAAGTGGTGCATTCTATGGATTTGCAACATGTTTATGTGATGAATGCTAGTGGATGGATTGTGAAATTAATGTATGTTCTATTGGATGTTTCAGATTTTTATCAAATCTTGTCATGGATGGTGGGGATGCCAACTGGAAAAGAATGGAGAATTCAATGCATGATTTGACGCGAGTAATGAGAAATGTAGCTAAGAGTAATAGTCATAATGGAGCAAGTCTCTTTAAGGATTTTCGAAGTTTGGATCCTCCAAGATTTGCAGGAAGTACCGACCCAGATGAGGCGGAGAATTGGCTGAAGGGTATGGAAAGAATCTTTAATGTAATTCGATGTACTGAAGAAGAGAAGATACGTTTAGCAACATTTCAGTTAGATCGTGACGCACGAGCATGGTGGGAAACTGTGGAGTCTACTTTGGAAGATCCAAAGCAAGTTGATTGGGAAGAATTTGTTGAGTTGTTTAATGATCAATATTTTTCTGAGGTAGTTCAAGAAAGGAAAGCTAATGAGTTTGCTAATTTAAAACAACTCAGAATGTCTGTATCGGAATATGAAGCTCAGTTTGCCCGATTGTCAAAGTATGCCCCTCATTTGATATCGACAGAAAAATTGAAAGCCAGAAGGTTTATGAATGGATTGCGTCCTGTTTTCATTATGCAGCTAACTCCTCATTTGATTACCTCATATTCAGAAATGGTTAAAAGGGCCTTAGCACTAGAAGCTGCTAATGATACTGTGGATAAGATCAGGGGAAAGTCTGGGAAGGATCCTCGGACCGTAAGAGGAAGTTCGAGGCGGGGAATGCCCCAAAAGTTCAGCAAGCAAATAAGAAGGCAGGGAAGGCTCCGGTTGCAAACAAAGATATATGTAAGCATTGTCACCGTAGTGGTCATAAGACTGAAAACTGTTGGCGTAGATTGGGTGCATGTCTGAAATGTGGAAGCACTCAACATCGAATTCTGGATTGTCCTATGATTAAAAATGCGCCAACAAATTCAAATGTTCGAGCAAAGCAGGGCAGACTACAAGCTGTGCAGGAAGTGGAATCAGAATATCCACCAGAAGGCGGACTGATAGAAGGTACATTACTAGTAAACTCAAGACCCGCATATGTATTATTTGATTCAGGAGCAACACATTCTTTTATCAGTTATGAGTTTGCTAAGTCTTTGGAAGTGCAATCAGTTCCACTTCTCACGCAACTTGAGGTTGCAACACCTTTAAGTGAGGGTAAGAAACTTAAGGAATATTACCCTAATAGTCAAATCTTAGTCAAGGACCATAATTTGCCTGGTGATCTAATATGTCTTGAAATGTGGGATTATGATGTGATCCTTGGGATTGATTGGCTATCTAAGTATCATGCAAATTTGGATTGTCAACTAAAGCAAGTAACCTTTCTAGGAAAGGAAATTACTCCCATAACTTTTGATGAACCTCGCACAAAGAAAATACCTATAATCTCAGCGGTGAAAGCATGTAAATTGGTACAAAAAGGTTGTCAAGGATATTTAGTTTCTGTAACCGTGATAAATCAGAATATCTCAGGATTGGAAAGTATTCCAGTGGTAAAGGAATTTTCTGATGTATTTCCCGAAGAACTTGTTGGTTTACCACCTAGCAGAGAAGTAAATTTCTCAATTGAATTGGTACCGGGAGCTACACCAATTTCGAGAACACCATACAGAATGTCCATGGAAGAGTTGAAAGAGTTAAAGAGGCAGTTATTAGAATTGATAGAAAAAGGGTTTATTCGACCAAGTACTTCACCTTGGGGTGCTCCAGTATTATTTGTGAAGAAGAAGGATGGATCTATGAGATTATGCATAGATTACCGACAGTTGAATCAATTGACTATAAAGAACAAGTATCCACTTCCAAGAATTGATGATCTATTCGATCAACTGTCTGGAGCACATTATTTCTCCAAGATTGATTTAAGATCTGGATACCACCAACTAAGAATTCAGGAGCAGGATATCCATAAAACGGCTTTTAGAACACGGTATGGACACTACGAATTTGTAGTAATGCCATTCGGATTGACAAATGCACCTGCTGCATTTATGCGCCTGATGAATGATGTGTTCAGATCTTATTTAGATCAATTTGTGGTTGTATTTATAGATGATATATTGATCTACTCTAAGAGTATAGAAGAGCATGAAGAACATTTGCGAATTACTTTACAATTATTACGGGATCACAAATTATATGCGAAGTTCAGTAAATGTGAGTTTTGGTTGAAACAAGTAATGTTCCTAGGGCATATCATTTCTAAAGAAGGATTATCGGTGGACTCATCAAAAGTAGAAACTATACAGAAATGGGAACAACCTAAGAATCTTACGGAAGTACGAAGCTTTTTAGGCATGGCCAGTTACTACCGGCGATTTGTCAAGGATTTTTCTAGAATTGCTTCACCACTTACACAGCTAACTAGAAAAGGAACTGCATTTATATGGAATGAAAGTTGTGAACAAGCCTTTCAACTGTTAAAGGAATGTTTATCCACCGCACCAATTTTAGCCTTGCCAGTAGAAGGAAAAATATTTGAAGTCTACACTGATGCCTCGGGTATTGGACTGGGATGTGTATTGATGCAGGAAGGAAGGGTTATTGCTTATGCCTCTAGGCAATTGAAAACTCATGAGAAGAATTACCCAGTACATGATTTGGAATTAGCCGCAGTAGTTTTTGCTCTTAAACTCTGGAGACACTATTTGTATGACAACCAATTTATAGTGTACTCCGATCACAAGAGTCTCAAATATTTGTTCTCTCAGAAAGAATTGAATATGAGACAAAGAAGATGGATGGAGTATATCAAAGATTATGACTTCAAAATAGAGTATCATCCAGGGAAAGGTAACACTGTGGCCGATGCACTCAGTAGAAATCCTGTAACCAAGGTATGTCAATTGCAAGTAAAGGAATGGAAGTTGTTAGAAGAGTTTTCTACATTGAGCTTAAAGACTAAACTGCAAGAAACAAGAGTTGTAATTGATAACATGATGGTGCAATCAGATTTGCTAAAGCAAATTAGAGAACAACAGAACAATGATCCTATGTTGACAGAAACTAGAGAAAAATTGGCTTTCAGATCTGATTTTAATGAAGATGAGCATGGAAATCTTCGGTTTCGAAACAGATTATGTGTACCAGATAATTCTGAAATCAAGAAGCAAATCTTGGAAGAAGCTCATCGATCACATTATACGATTCACCCAGGAGTTGTCAAGATGTATCAAGATCTGAAAAAGCATTTTTGGTGGTGTAACATGAAAAAGGATATTGTGGATTTTGTAGCAAGATGTTTAACCTGTCAGAAGGTTAAAGCCGAACACCAGAAACCGGCAGGAAAGTTGAAACCACTTGAAATACCGGAATGGAAATGGGATAGCATTGGTATGGATTTCATTGTCGGACTACCCAAGACACGAAGTGGATTCGATGCAATATGGGTAATTATTGATCGCCTTACTAAATCAGCCCATTTCTTGGCAATCAAAACAAGATGGTCCGTCAATATTCTAGCAGCCTTATACATGAAAGAAATTGTCCGATTGCATGGGATTCCAAAAGACATAATTTCTGACAGAGATGCAAGATTTACTTCACATTTTTGGAGAGAATTACAAGATGCATTGGGGACTAAATTAAAGTTTAGTACTGCTTTTCATCCTCAAACCGACGGACAGACAGAACGAGTAAATCAGATCATTGAAGATATGTGTCGTGCCTGCATATTGGAGTTTGGAAACGACTGGAATACTCATTTAGCAATAATGGAGTTTGCCTACAATAATAGCTACCAGTCAACTATTCAAATGGCACCATTTGAAGCCTTGTATGGCAGGCAATGTAGATCACCATTGTGTTGGGTGGAACTGAAGGAATCACATATTCTTGGACCCGAAATGATTCAAGAAACAACAGAAATTATTAAGTTGGTACGAGATCGGATGAAAGCTGCTCAAGATCGCCAGAAAAGCTATGCTGATCAAAGAAGAAGAGAACTAGAATTCCAAGCAGGAGAACATGTGTTTCTTAAAGTATCACCCCGGAGAGGAATCAAAAGATTTGGTATTAAGGGAAAATTAAGTCCAAGATATATTGGACCGTTTGAAATACTGAAAAGAGTTGGGGAAATGACGTACCAACTGGCACTTCCACCGCAATTATCTAACGTACATGATGTTTTTCATGTGTCAATGTTGAGGAAATATGTGTATGATCCGGAACATATTATTGAATACCAAAATCTGGGGATACAAGAAAATCTGGCATATGAGGAAAGACCGGTGCAGATCCTTGATCGAAAAATCAAACAACTTCGAAGCAAGGAAGTTCCCTTATTGAAGATTCCAATGGAGCAGGCGAGGACAAGAGGAGGCCACATGGGAACTAGAAGATACCATCAAGACAAATATCCAGAATTATTTTCAGGTTAGTATAACGCTTTATGTTATTAAATTTGGAGGACCAAATTTTTTTTTAGTAGGGGAGGGTTGTAACGCCCCAGAAAATTTAATTAATGAGAAAATAGAAGTAATTGAGTTAAAATACCTTAGGGTTATTATTAAAATGTGATAATTAGATGATAGACATAGTTAGGGGTAATGAATATTATCCCAGTGTCGCACCTCGAAATGCGTGCCTCCACAGGGTGAAACCGGAAAACGACGTCGAAATAAAAATCTGAGAACATCATAATTTCTAGAAAAATGTGGAGAAATTTAATATGTAATCATATGAATTTTTCGATGTACGGATTTCAAGGTATAGTCGACACGACCATTTTTCGGGTGATTTTTCACCTATTGCAAAATAAAATCTAAAAATTAATTAAAAATCACCACAATTAGTAAAACACCATATTAGTCTATGGTTAAAATTTCATGGCATTCAGATATGGTTTAGATATGTTTATTTATGGAACAAGTGGCCAGTCGATTTATGGAGGAATTACGGGAAGAAATTTTGTGGGATTTTACCATACACACGTGTAAGGGATCAAGGAGGCCAGCACATTTATCTGCACAGTGAACACTTGTTACTACGTGTAAACTTGAGAAATGTTGCATGGGCTACGTGTAGGGGTGAAAACCAACTTGGTTTTCACCATGACACCTCAAGGGCCCATGTGTTGTTGCATGAAGAATCGGCTGGGCCTATAAAAACCCTCCCACAACCTTCGTATACACCTTTCTCCACTCTAGCAGGTGTATGTGTGTTGCAGCAGAGGATACTCCACTGTTAGGCTGTTGAGTTGAGTGCCAACTCTTCTTGGAAGGGCTTCCACGACAGTTCTGGTTTCATTCTCTCAGAAGGATTGCTGTGGAGTTTTCTACGTGCAAGTGTGCAATTGCCTTCTATATTTCTGTGGATTTCTGAAGCCAAGGATCTCATTCTCACTTCAACAAGGTAGGATTCTCCTCTTGATCTTTCCAATTTCTTCTACCACCTCCTTGGATTCTCTGGGTAGTGGCATGAAGAAATCTAAGACCAATGTTAAAATCCAGACATTTGTGAAATCTGGAAACTTGATATTGATCCTATTGTTACCAAGGTTTAGAAATCATGTTCATGATAGGAAATCAACATGTCATCATGTTTTAGCTGATCCACAAGTCATAAGTATCTACATCTTGTTATCTTCAAACCATTCAACACAAATTAGAGTGTTGCTTCTATTGTGTAGATTAGATAGAACCTCAATGATTTTCTACTTTTAGCTAACTTAATGTGTTGAGGTATGAAAAGACTCATTAGTTGGTTCAATTCATATAAGACTCACATAGATAGATGAGGAGAAAAGAGTTCTAAGAAGTAGTACTCCCAATTATCCTCTTTGAGTTCACTTTTAGCTAGAACACCCTTGTAAATTAAGTCCCATGATCTTCAGTTTTCAGATCATGTTTTCATGAGTTCTATATCTGAAATCACACTTGTTTAGAGTCTTATTCATGTTAGGATCATTAGAGTAACTTTATAGAACCTTTGGAGGTCAAACGGAATAGCTTTCAGACCATTTACATAGCCTCTGTCGACAGACGAAGGTCTGCCTGTCGACAGGAACCCCTGGCCAGAACCCAGAACTTTCAGCCTGAGTGCATCTGTCGACAGATCCATGCTGGCTGTCGACAGATACACACAGAGCTGAAAACCCAGCTCTGGCAGTGCAGCCCCTGTCGACAGCAGACCAAGGCCTGTCGACAGATCATGACCAAACCTTGTTTCTAGCCTTGTTTTGACCCCGTTCTTTCATGAAAATCATACTCTTTTGTTCTACTTGTTAGTATACCTTTAGATTATGTATTTTACTACCAAAACAACCATTTAAACCAGTCAAGTTAACCTTCTTGTCACTTTGAGTTATTTCTACAAGTTCCGAACAAAATTGTCCTCGTGAAATTGTTAATTTCTGAAATCAGTGACGGAATCAAGTCCTTTGATTCTCTTGTGCAAACCTTGAGTGACTTTGAGTAAAACTTTGTACTTCCTTGATTCATTACAAAGGTAAGAGTATGGTGATGACAAATTGTGAGTCTTGGACTCAATCTAAGAGTTTATGCTTGGCAAATAAGGGCTAGTCTAGTCCTGGGAGGAGCACCCAAATTCGTTTAAGTGGCCGCGCGGAACGATAAAGGATTAGTGGATGTTTGGCATAGCATCATTAAGTGTTTGATTGGTCATCATTTCATGTTATTGTGTGTTCATATGAGTTTAATACAATTCGTGAATGTTACTATGAATCCTTGAATCTTGAGTTCATTGTTCCATAACTTTGCTATCTAGTGTCAGATAGCAATCTCAGTTTAGTTTGCAAAAGCATGATTACATGTATAACTTCTTGTCACTTACCTTGTATCTTGATCTCCTTGATTATAGACTTGAATCCTACTGAGCTAGTTAGCTCACAGAATTCTATTTTTCAGGTAATCCAGATGGAACGAATGTTTAAGGGAATAGTGTGCTGAGTGAACTACCAACCTACAAGGAGCTAATTACGATGGTTTTCTATAGTGTTTAGCATAGTAAATGTGATGTAATAAGTTTCTGTTGACTTGTTCCTCATGAGATCTAAATGAGGAAACTTTTGTAATAAGACACTTATGAGGTTATCTTTTATGAATGGATATCGTGTCTTTTCCGTGTATGTATGTTATATTCTGTCACTTCCGATAAATAGTTTAATTTATTAGGACGTGACAGATAGTTAGTTGAATAGTTAGTTGTAGTTTTTTGTTTGAATAAAAGTAATCTGGAATTCTAGTTATGGCTCTGGAAATGGAGTGATGTAAGAGACGTTGAATTATAATGAAAGTTGAATCATTTGACGTTATTCCAATTTGTGCAAGGTTTGATGTCTATTCAATCAAAATAACCTGAAAAATAAATATTAGGGACTATCTAGAAAACTTATTTCTAGTTGTTATAAATATGAATAATATTTAGGCATTAAAACAAATAAAAAAAAATAGCTCCACAACACAATTTTTAATCTAAAATTTTTAGAATATAGAATTAACGTCGTGTCACTTATTTTTTCAAAAAAAAAATACCGAGCTACCAAGCAGCATGGGCCAGGCCAAGCCAAGCCTAGGCTCAGCCCAATCTTACTCCGAGCCGGGCTCAAATTTAAAAAAAAAAAAAATTTAAATATCCAGTCCAAGCCCGTATAAAATCGGGCCGACCCGACCCAGTTGACACCCCTAGATGTGTAACACAGCATCAGACTTCATGAGCAGAACAACCTAGCTAGGCTACTTCGGAGAGCTCCATATTTTTTTCCATCATCAGTACAAATGGGGATTCTTAAATTTTCTCCTTTGATATAGTCCTTTGAGATACCTGCCTCACCAACATTATTTGCATTTATTACATGGGCTTTTTAGGAAAAGAGTATGTTAAAAGAAGTATATTAATGTAGTATAATAGCGATGAGGGTACGATCTCATCAGTGGCAAATGAGAAAGGGCATCATCTACTTCAAATTGAATGATTCGACCACCATGTTTCAATTTATACCAACAAACTTTATTCTCCTTTGTACAAATGGAGTGATTTAGTGGTTAAGACTCTCCATTGTACATTTTAGGTTTTAGGTATTAGATTCAAATTTGCACCTCCACATTTACCTATATAAAAAATTTTATTCTCCTTAATTAAGAGAACTCTTTTTTTTAATAAGAGGTCCTCAGGGTCTCAGCCCAGGAGAGTGCACCCTCCCCCAAAGGGGGAGAATGGACCCACTCCACTAGCGAGTTATCCTGGGCCAAAATTTATATATATAAGAGAAAAGATACAGCAAATCAGGGGCATACCCCATCAGTCCAGTCTAACCTTCATAAAACCAGATCTGTCAATGACTAAAGGCCCCTTACAGGAATGAGGGAGACAAAGTGTACCCCAAAAAACCTGATTACTCCTATGAACGATAGCATGGTTGGCGAGTTTGTCCGCCACATGATTAGTTTCCCGGAAAACATGAGTAATGGAACTGAAATCTTCATGCAGCAGATCCTTCACCATACGCCACCATCTGTATATTTGCCAAGAACTGCATCTTTTTTTGGTGAGAGAAAGAACAAGTGATAAAGAATCCGAGTAGATAGCAGAAAGGCGGACTCCCAGATAGTTTGCCAGACACAGACCATCACCAAGCGCACGAGTTTCAGCAATGAGACTGTTACCTTCTCCATAGAACACTACAAGAAAAAGCGGAAATAGCGACCGACAAGTTCGGTCGCTATGCGGTCGCTATTCGGTCGCTGTACCCATCAGCGACCGACTAACCACCGAAATGCGACCGATCAAATCGGTCGTTATATATCGGTCGCTATACAGCGACCGATTGTTATCGGTCGCAAAATCTGTCTCTGATAGCGACCGAAATATATCGGTCGCAATATTCGTCGCAAATAGAGACCGCCCTTGTCGGTGCAGGTTGGTCGCCCACAGCGACCGATAGTCGGTCGCTGTTTCGGTCGCTAACAACGACCGATATTAAGGTCGCTAATGCGGTCGCTAAATTAGAGACCGACTTAGCGACCAAATATTTTCCGTCGCTATCGGTGAAGCGACCAATTTTAGCGACCGAACAGCGTCGGCATTATATCTGTCGCTATTCGGTCGCTAATTTAACAATATTTTTTTTTAGAAATTTACATAAACAACGATAAATCACTGATAAATAACAATCACCTGATAATAACAAAACCACAATAAATCAACTACAAAATCACAATCTCCACAAAGTTCAAATTCATCACATAAAATACAAACACACAAACTAATCATACATCCATAACAAACCTCAAATTCATCACATAAAATACAAACACACAAACATCATACATCCATAATAAAATGACAACATGCACATAACTAAAATGAAATAACAAATCATCCGCATATGTGTCATCCTCATCATGGTCGTCGTCTCGTCCAACATCTCGCGAGGATAATCCTGCATATTATTAAAAAAAATTAAAATTAAGTACTTAATAAAAAATCAATTATTCTTGAAAATTAAAAGCAAGATATTTTTCATTTAACTGAAATTGACGAATGATAGTTTTAACGTTTTCCTCAAATCGGTAGTCCAATTTGCAGTCCATTTGAACTTCGTCAGTTTTTACGTGTTACTTTCACCCCCCATGTCGTGTTGTTAAACAATCTATAGATTGATTGGACATTTCTTTTCAATTTCGGACTCTCAAACAAGTTCATAGATTTGAAACTAAAATAGTTAAGAAAATGCAAAATTGTTTGTCCATACCATATCGGGAGTCCAATTGGACTCCGTTAGTTCTACAAGTCATTCTCACCTTTCCGGTCGTGTTGGAGTCATTGACAAATTAATCGGACCTATTTTTATATTTTTGACCCCCTTAAACCCGATTAAATTAGTTCTTTAAGAAATGTAAATTGTGCATGAAGTTCAAATTTGGAGTCCAATTTGAACTCTGTCAATTTCTATGGGTTACTTTCACCTCCCATGTCGGGGGGAACAATCGATAGATTGATTTGACCTCTATTTTCAATTTCGGACCCTCAAACCCAAGTTCATAGATTTGAAACTAACTAGTTAAGAAAATACAAAATTGTTTGCCCAAGCCATATCGGGAGTCCAATTTCAACTCCGTCAGTTTCTACAAGTCACTCTCACCTTCCCGATCGTGTTGGAGTCATTGACAAATAATCGGATCTATTTTTAATTTTTGACCCTATTAAACCCGATTAAATTAGTTCTTCTTAAGAAATGTAAATTTGTGCATGAAGTTCAAATTTGGAGTCCAATTTAAACTCTGTCAATTTCTATGGGTTACTTTCACCTCCCATGTTGTGTTGGAACAATCGATAGATTATTTGACCTCTATTTTCAATTTCGGACCCTCAAACCCAAGTTCATAGATTTGAAACTAAACTAGTTAAGAAAATACAAAATTGTTTGCCCAAGCCATATCGGGAGTCCAATTTGAACTCCGTCAGTTTCTACAAGTCACTCTCACCTTCTCCATCGTGTTGGAGTCATTGACAAATAATCGGATCTATTTTTTATTTTTGACCCTATTAAACCGATTAAATTAGTTCTTCTTAAGAAATGTAAATTTGAGCATGAAGTTCAAATTTGGAGACCAATTTGAACTCTGTCAGTTTCTACGGGTTACTTTCACCTCCCATGTCGTGTTGGAACAATCGATGGATTGATTAGACTTTTCTTTTCAATTTTGGACCCTCAAACCCAAGTTCATAGAGTAAGAAAGTGATATTTTTCCCTCCTCAATCTAAATTCTTATATTTTGTAAGATGATATTTAGAGTTAACAAATAGAAAATCAATAAAATAAAATACTTACCGGAGGCTGCTGTGCAGGAGGTGCAGGAGGTGCTCTATTAACAGGAATTCCAATTCTACGAGCATCTGGGAGACGGTCTGAGAGACGATGGTTGAGATATTCTGAGAGACGGTCTCGTTGACGATCGCCCTAAACATATCCGGAGTCATGGTCGGGCCGGCACTGGAAGAAACACCTAGGGCTGCTGGTGTGGTAAATGGAGAGGTCGTATGTGAGACCGAACTCGAGCATGATGATATCACCTTGGTCGTGCCCAAGCTATGCCAAAACCATAGACATGGCCTTTCTTGGGTGTCCCAGATGCTGCAACCCAAATGTCAGGATCCAACTCTGGACGCTGACTGTCATCCCCGTACCTCTCATCCATTCCTTCTATATGACTCCTGCAAAAAAATAAACAAGTAAAACAAAATTTTCTACAGTTTAACCACAATAAATGAAAACTATTAGTGTATACACTTACCGCTACCTCCGAGCTTTCTCATAATGTAATCATTTGTCCCTTTCTTCTTATGAGTTTCATCAAAAGCTCTTGAAATTGAGGTGGCGCTTGAACTGTACTTCCTGTTATTCAAAGAAAATCACAGTTTATATTAGATTAAAAAAAATCACAAATCTAGAAGTATACTTACCAATCTCGCTTTATGTGTTGCAAAGGAGACAGAGCCACTCGTGTGTACATTCGCTTCAGGATGCGCTGCTCTGTTTTGCTTTGCTTTGCTTGAATTTCACTCCATTTCTCGCTCCCAAATGTCGCACAGCTCCGTCCAATACTCCTTTCTCATCCACACAGGCCCATGCTCCTTCCTTCGTTCTTATCTGTACTTGCCATGCTCTTTCTGCAGTTTTCGAACATTGTACATAAGATGTTTGAAATTTGCTCTTGCAGTACTTGTCCATGCAGATCTAGCACGTAACTCATGTGAATGCTCTGTGAATCGATGATTTTCTCATATTAACAAAAAAAATATATATATGTACATAACAATAAGTGTGTTCAAATAAGAATTGAAAATGACTTAATATGATAAAATAAGATACATACCAAGAACATAGAGAACAATAAATCCTGAACATCCATCGGAAAATCAGAAAAGCGATGGATGGGGCCTGGAATATGTGTTGAATTGTCTTTGTAATAAATTGTGATGCTTGGGCTGGCTCTTTTATTCCTGAAATTGAGAATATTAATACCACAATGACGAATACATAACAAAATAATGCATTACATACCCTTCATTTACCAAACTGCCCGCATCGTCTCATTATAACTGCCCTCCCCTCGTGATGACTCGTCTCGTCATCAGCATGTACTATACGAATTAAATAGTATAAATAAAACAAACATAAAAAAAATAGAAATGTAAATGAACATACTGGTGTAGATCTACTCGCCATGTGTGATGGAGATGCAGAGGCTGTCAATCTACCTGCTGCGATGGTAAATGTATAAGCATCGGTGGTATAAAGAATAATATACCACAAAAACATAAAGAATTATTTTAAACAATACTACATGCATTATACATGAAAGTATACCTACTCTGCCGGTAGTAGCGGTGAGAGGTCGGTGGTATCGGTGCAGAGGTCGTGGATCCTGAAAGGATAAGAATAATATACCACAAAAACATAAATAATTATTTAAACAAATACTACAATGCATTATACATGAAAGTATACATACCTATGCCGGTGGTAGCGGTGCAGAGGTCGGTGGTATCGGTGCAGAGGTCGATGGTACCGGTACAGAGGTCGTGGGTCCTGTGAAAATAAGAATAAGTTACCACAATGACATAAAGAATTAATTTAAATAAATATCGCAATGCATACAAATCAAAGTATACATACCTACTGCCGGTGTAGAAAAGGAAGTAAATCTCTCCTACTACCCTCTCCCCTCCCACTACCCTCACCCTCCCACCTGAAGAAGTCCCACGCCGTCCTCGAACCATATCTTCAATGGTAATAAAATACATGCATATTCATCAAATAGTGGAAGAAAAATGGGCAGACACGGGAGTATTAAAATTACAGAGTACCCTTATTTAGGTAAAATTGTATACCATTATCAAACATTCTCCATTTCATCTTCAGATGTTGGAGATATATCAAATTCAGCATTCACATCTTCATTATCAGATTCATTTTGATCACTAATATATTCCTCCTCATCGGAGTCCCCCAACTGTATTTCAAGTTGTTCTGGTTCGACTTCTTCCACTTCATTCTCTTTAGATAAAGACAGTGCCTCCACAGATTCATCACTAGAAGCAGGCAAGTCTACATCATCACCCAAATCTGATGGAAAGAATTCGGAATTCACATCCAACTCTACTGTTTCAGTCAAATCAACTCTAATCCGGGAAAAGCCTTGTCTTAACCTTGCAAACTGCCCACCAATCATTTCTCGTTCTTTATTTCTAGACGATGGATATTTGTATAATAGACCTGCTGGGGCTTGTGCGGCCAAAATGAATGGATCATAAGTATTCAATTTGGACTTATGTCTATATCGACAATCCCATATGTTGTGTCATTTCGAAACAGAATTGGATCAAACCAATGACACTTGACCAGAAATATATGGTTGTCATCTCCGAGATATTGCAATTCTAAGATCTCCTCAATATACCATAATAATCACATCATTTTCATTATATGTACTTCCTTTCACACATACCCCGCTGTTCATTGTTGATTTATTCTGCCCATATTGTCTAGTGTGAAATCTATACCCATTCACAATAAATGCTGGATATGTACGTGCAACTTTCGAGGGCCATAAATGATCTCTCGAATTCTTTGATCAGTAATAAAAAACCATTTTCAACCTACATATGGAGAGCACACTAGTCAGAATTAGTCATAAATGGCCTAACAAGGGAGAAGATTAGTATAATACTTACACGATATTTCAGCCAAGAAGCCAATGATTTTTCTCGTTCTTTTTCAACCTCCATGTCAGAGAGATATGGACATCTTTGGATTAATTCTGAGTCAAATTGTCTGTATATGACATTGGAGCGTTATAGATGGAATGAAAATTAACAAGTTATGGACATAAACGTAATGTGAGAGAGAATTACGCAACATAAGATTCAACCTCCATACAATTTAAAAGGATGTAAATTTCTGCACAGTGCAATTCTCTATCATTTAGCATCCGACACGAAGAACGTCCATACGCCACGTCCAGGATACTTAATATAGAGAGCCGATCAGAGTGAAAGGAGTCTCCTCCATCATCATTACGTGGTGGCCGAGTACGACGAGTTTGTATCTCAGGTTCAAAGTACATTGAACAGAAATTGATATTTTCCATAATGTACGCCTCGCAATGGAACCCTCTACTTTTGCCTGTTGCGAAACTTCATTTTCAATTCATGCATGCACTACCAGAATGTTCATAGGATAATGAAAAACACATCAAGAGATATTGAATTATGAGGAGAAAAGAAATATATATAAAATTACTCCCTCAAATGGATACATCCATCAGAATTGTACTGGCCTCCTACTTTAGCCTCATATGGTAAGTGTAAGAAGCAGGTGCTCCATGGAATAAAAAGAATGAGGGTGGAAATAGCTTTTCCAATCTACAAACGTCGTGATCACATTGTTGTTCAATAGTTCCACATCTTCATTACCTGAGCTCTGATGTACATAAATTTAAAAACTGACTTAACTCAGTCACTGCTCCCCATATCGGCTTCGGCAAACATACAAAATACAATAGGTAACAACCTCGGCATGAACACATGACAGTCATGACTTTTCATTCCATATATTTTCCCTCATTTGTATTCAAGCAACGAGCATGTTGGGACACATAACCATCTGGAAATCTCAATGTTTTAGCCAAATGATACTTCTTTAATCTGTGCAGCTCCAAGGGCGTAAATTGCTTTCGGTTAACTGTTGTCCATTTCTATCAAGGAGTTCCAGTTCTGGACGTTTACAATGTATTTTCAAGTCTAAACGAGCATTCACATTGTCCTTTGTTTTGCCTTTTATGTCCATAATGGGTGTTGAACACATTATCAAAACATTTTTCTCAACATGCATGACGTCGAGGTTATGTCGTATAAGAAGAGTTGACCCAATAAGGCAATTCCCAGAAGATACTTTTTTTGACC